>JAHDVE020003873.1:0-51121 GCA_022606495.2 Halesus radiatus
ACTAATAGCTGGCATAATAGCGAGGTTAAATTCTTAAATTCCATTTTTATGAAAAGCATTTGGATTATCACCCTTCAATAAAATAAGTAGGCTTTTACCCGACCTTACCTGAAAGTTACCTTAACACAGACCATTTCAGAAAATGAATTAATAATCTAACTGAGCATGAAACCAGCTTCTGTAAGTCCCAAAGTCAGGAAATAATGTCACTGCAAATCAAGTTAATAATAATAATTGGATGGATGATTTGTATAGCACCATTTTTATGAAAAATCACCTCAAGGGCGCTGTTGATGACCCATTCGAAGACATTTAGAGACAGACCAGGTAAGAGGTGGGATGATTGCATGGAAGAAGGTTGGAGCAGAATGAGAAGTCCTGAGAACTGGAGACTAATGGCAATGTGCCGGAGTTGGTTGAGAACAATTGTGGAGAAGTCCAAATCCCACCCTGGGACGTGCTGTGACATTATAATTAATAGACTCGCCCTAAGTACCATATCGATGGCTGGAGCCGTGACACCCATTTTGGCACCAGTTCACTGCCATCCACATTTGTATGGCGTGATTTTGACTGGTAAGCAAAATTACAAAACATTTATAAAAAGGGTAAAACCAAATACAACTGTATATTTGGTTTTTGTAAACGAGCTGAACCTTATAACTTATTTGCTGTTTTACTTAAATTGGCGGCATGCCTTCACCCCCCTTTATCTTGGTTTTTTTTTCCTTAGCGTGTTAGGGCACATCTATGCATTATTTACACTGTGGTTTTAACTAAAAAAAATAGTGTAATAAAATTGACAACAAATGGTAAGCCAATATAGTAATGAGATGGAAGAACACACATTCAGCAAATGATTATTCTTGTAATGTAACATTCAACCTTGTAAATATATAAGAGTGAAACTCATTTGAGAAGTTTAGTTTTTTCAGTCCCTTGAAGGCGGAATTTGAAAAATGGTTCAATTTATCGCATACAAGATTTTTTTTTTGGTTCCTTGGAAAGCTTTATAAGAGAGTTTCACTGTATATTATTTTTCAATGAATTTCACGTTATTTTTGGTGGAATTATTTAGAAACGCTGTCAGCAAAAGCGGCGGTATTGTATAAAAAAAAGTGATGTTATATACCTTTTTTGTTATTTTGCAAAGAATGACAGTACGCAATGTTTTCAACGTGAAGTTCGCTGCTTCCCATCATTTGACCAATCAGGCTTGTTAAAACCAGACAAATAAATATTTAGGAAGCGCAATATTACTACCCAACTTTAAAAAACCAGACCATGGTGTGAAAATTGCGAATTTCACGTGATTTGCGTGAAAATGGCAAAATTTGCGATACATCAAATGTGAAGTTTTCAGGTCTACACTCTCACAAGACAAAGATTACAGCTGAATATAGAAATCTTTATCCTTCCAATCAGCTCAGTATGAAATACGAAGCCATGTGTGTGGGGTAGACAAAAATGTAACTTGAATTAGTGAAAATTAATATTCATGAGAACACACCTGTGAGTCATGGACAATGGTGACAATGATGGTCTCCGGGGTAATTGCGTTTATTTCCTTGAGCAGACCAAGGCACATATCAACATAACCTGAAAAATAAACAAATTTATATATTTTTCAGATTAAAAGGGGCGATTGCAATGTGAAATATTTCAAAATCATGCTTTTTTGGATTGAAAACTTAATTGCCTAGAATAATTATTACGGATGATTTAATTAATTACTGAGAATAGAACACATTTGGGCCTTTGCATTAACCGGGCAATTTTTGAGCAAGTCTTTTATAAGCCCAGAATTTTTTTTAATTTCAGTGCCGTAAAAATGATTCGATGGGAAAAATCTTCTACTTAAAAACCCTTTTTCGGATTTGCTGTTAATAATGAGGCAAATTCAGAGTTTTTAGATTCTGACTGGAAAACAATTTATTTTATGTGTCAAATCTCCACAAAATAAATTAATAAAACATGATTTTTGACAATGTTTACTTGCACAAAAGAAACAGAAGGCCGGCGTTAAGTGTCAAGTTCAATTTTATCACTACCAGCATAAGAAGTGTGTAGTGTCATATAAAATTTATGAATTCAATTGCCTCAACCATTCATTATTGTTGTACACAAAAATTGACAATGCTAATTTTGTACATGCGTGTCATATAAAAAGTTGAACAAAAAGCGTTTCAATAAAATAAAAAAAATGTATTTAACTGTGGCAAACAACTACGAACGGTAAAAAATTGGAGTTTAACGAATCAGTGGATTTCTTAAAAAGTTAAATGTTTATACATACTGTGTCCTCTGCCGATGCGATTTCCATCCTTGGAGACAGCCACTGACCCGACCACCACGAGGTCCAGGGAAAGGTTGTCCTCCAGGCCTGCGGATGAACAAAATAAATAATACATACAATAAATGAATGACTGGAATGGACGATTTTCACAAATGAGGGATACTGTTGAAAACATATGGAATATTAAATAAAGATTATTTAACCGATTCTGATTGTTTCAATAAAAATTTAATATTTCCATAATCAATTTTTGATTTAAAAACATTCCAAAATTGCTAATTCCTAAACAGACTGAATTCAACTACGACGTAGGATTAATGTGCATGATTGCAACATAACGCAATACATTCTGTTGGCAGTTTTCAAAATATTATATTTGAACTCTGAAATTTTTGATACTACCGAAGAGATAAGTGAACTTACAATAAAACCAATAATTTATAATTGCGATTAAATCGTAAGTGTGAGAGAAAAATATTTTCCACCTTTTAGACAAAATCAAGGTTTTCACAATGCAATTATTTACCTAAAAATTAAAAGTAATTGCCTGACCTATAATAGAATAGACTCAAGTTAAGAAAAATCGTTAATCATTTAATAAGACTCAAATAATCTTTCGGTAACTAAAATGGATAGCAAAATATGACGTGTAGTGACGACAAAGTTGCAGTGTCGGTAATAAGGTGTGATTGATTTACCGTAAATAAGCAAAATAAACACTTGTGCAGAAATTATCAATAGTTCAATGTGATAGGACAGACATGTTTATACAAACATTAATAAACATCTGGAAATAAGTGTACACCGAGGTGTTGACTTACATATAAGCAAATGAATTTAAAGAGCGCACATTTGAATGTATCTGTGCACACCGATAGCGGTTCAAACTGGTTTGAACTAGTTTGGAACACCTGCTTGCAGCCCCCTCTCTCTCTCCACAGGAGTACACCACTACACAAGAAAGAATCTCTTTAAAACTCTTTGAATGTTTGTATACTGCCCTACTAAGTAAAAACACAGTATCTACCTTGAGTTTGCCAGAATCAAGGGTAATATTTAGCATATTTGTGATTGTCAAGAAGTTTTTCTGTTTTTACTTACTAATGGTTAATGTTCTTGTAAGGAAAAAATATAATATATAAGTATAATATTTTGCTCATTATATTATGTTAAAAAAACTGCGTTTTAAATGGTTTTCTATAAACCAATATTAATTTGGCAATTTATCTAAAATAAATCATTTCTTGCTCGATGGAGTCTCGCTCAAACGATGTGCAGTATTGTAAAACATTACTTATTCGCCAGGCGTTCCGAATAAAAACCACCACCAAGGGCTGCGACCTGTCAAACTCCACACATTGTGAGATAGGTATGCAGTGCAATGTTTTTTAACATCACAATTTCACAGGAAAAACGGAACAAGTGTCCATTTAAATACTTTTAAAAACCCAAATAAAAGGGATGGTCATTTATAAAAATGTTAATAATAACATTTGAAAATCGACCAAATTCGAACAAAACGTATTTATTATGACATTTTTGTTAAACAACACGCATTTCGAGAAATTGTTATAGTAAAATTAATGTTTTCGAAAAGACTAGGAGTCAATTTCAAATTTACGTAAAGGCGATGGTTTAACCCCGCTGGTGAGTACTCGCTAACTTAACTAAGAACTCGACAGCGGGAGGTGCTGAGGCTCTCGTCGTTTCTTTCTCACACCATTGTTCAATATAAACTGAGTGAGAGCGGGAGAGTGACTTCCCTGTTTCCGACTTATTATTGGAATGCTACAGGCGCCACTCTTGCTGTGGCTAGTTTTAAGCGGAATATCTCATAATTAATGGTGGTATAATAAAATGATGTTGACTTTGTAGAAAACGGTTCGATCCAGGTATTCTAATTTTGGGTTGAGGCGATATTTTCAAGTAGAGTCAGCACGAAACCGACGTAAAACCGGGGGAAGGAATTTTTTTAAATCGTAAATTGGGGAAAATATTTATATGACAATGTATGGAAAAAACGGGAACGCGGGTTTTTGACGAAAAACCGAAGTTTTACTTTATTTAATGTCGGTATTGCATTACTATCAGTGGCGGCTCGTGACTATTGAGTGAGCTAGAGTGCAAAGATTGAAAAATACATAGTTATTGATGCTGTTGAAGCCGAAAATGATATTTTTTTTTTCAAAATTTCAATTTTTTGTATGGAGTTTTAGATGGTAGGTGGGGCAGTGCCCCTAAGTAACATTGTGTTCATAATCTAGACCAAAAAAAAGTGATTACTTTTTGCCTATTTTTGAGAAAATTACCTGAAGGTAGGGCGGTTAAAAAACACAAATATTTCATTCTTGTTTATTATGTAGGGAATGTAATCTGTGAGTCCATTATCAGGAAATTCACACAATATCAATCTCGGCACATAATATCATTGATAGAGTCACTCAAGTTACATTAGATAAAACTACAAGCTGAATGTCTGCACATCGGAAATATGATACTTGGAATTGTCTGGATAGACAAAGCAAAAATATTTTATGGAAAAGAAATATTTCATATCAACGAAAGAAAGAAATAATGGCACATGTTTGTGGTGGCCACCTTGGCCAATAACTACTTGTGAATTCTAATCTATAAAAGAGTGCAAGATACTTTCAGTATTGCCCTGGGGAGAGGTCACCATTCAGAACAGTGTTTCCCAACATTTTACACCTGCAGATCGATGAAAATCGGAGAAATAGTTTGCGGACCGGTAAGGCGGAAATAAAAACCATTATTTATGTAGTATTTTGTTTTTTAGTTATAGTCTTTTATTGTAATAGGTAGAGACATAACAAATAAATAACAGCCTTATTGCGAATACAATTAAAAATATAACATGAAATAAAATTGTTTATTGAAATAATCAGAAACCGATGAGTAAATTAATTGTTAATAAAAGAACTTCTCGTATTTTAAGTAAGCAAAATTTAGTTTGTAAAATTAGTGTGAAATGCTGATGATGCGGTGCTGATTGCTAACAGTGTGGAAGATCTACATTCCCTCGTATCTAGGATGAACGAAGTATGTATGAAGAATGAGCTAATGATGAAAGTAAGTAAGTCTAAAGTGAGCAATATAGTTGAGAATGATTAATACTTGGAGCAGGTCGATGAGATTGTGTGTTTGGGAAGTATGTTTACGAGAGATGGAAAGACTGATAGAGATATTGAAAGAAGGGTGAATGCAGGAAACTTCATTAACGGAGGACTAAACGCGGTTAGCGCAAACAAAAAGTTGTCCAAAGAAGCGAAGCCAGCAGTCCACAATGGAGTGCTGTTACCAACCTTGATGTATGGCAGTGAGGCATGGAACTGGCAGAGGAACGATGAAAGTAGAGTGAATGCTGTAGAAATGAGATCTCTGAGACAAATGTGGATAAAACTATGTATGATCGTGTGAAAAATCTTGAGATTCATAAAGAATGCAAGGTATGTATGTAAGCGTTGTGAGCAAGATTAAAAAGGGATGCTTAGATGGTTTGGGCATGTAGAGCGAGTGAACGAAGAAAGGAGTGTAAGGAGAATATAAGAAGGGAATGTGAATGGAAGAAGAAGCGGGGGACGACCGAGGAAGACATGGCACGATCAAGTGAATCAAATACTTGAGTCGGGCCATGTCAGAAGTCGGAATAACAGAAGAGAATGTATGAGAGGTTGTATGAAAGTGAATGAAGCAAGAAGTTTATGCCAAGATCGAGTTGTTTGGCGGTCCGTTCTCTCTGCCTACCCCTGCGGAGAAACAGCGTGATGGTTAGTTAGTTAGTGAAATCTGCTGTTGCATTTTTGCTAGAATAGTTGATACCTGTTAAGTAGCTTCAAGTGTTGTTTCGGAGAGACAGAACTGCATTGACATCCAATCGGTCTCTCTGCTTTGTTTATATTATTGAAATGGTCGAAAAAGTCTTATGAAGAGAGGTAGTCGAAAATGCTGCCAATTTATAATGGCTTTGTAACTTAGGGATGGACATTCTACTTTCATCAATATCCAAAACTGAGACAATGTTTATATTTTATGTCTGGACACTAAGACTGGCATCAAAAGACAATTCCAGTAGGTTTTGTTTTTCTAGAGTATTAAGTGCGCATGAAACGACGTCTTCCATGAAGGGATTATTAATCCATAGATTGCCTTTACGAGGATTCTCACTATCAGGGTAAGTGTAGTGATGAAAGTTTTTAATTAATGTCTTTAAATTATGGCCAATTACGTTTAAAATTAATTTTCCGTTTACATCAGCAGAAAACAGAAATTCTTCCAAAAGTAGAAACATTTCTGTTTGCCTCTTTTATGCGACTAACCCAAAGAGCCAGCGTTTCCCAACCAGCGGGCTGCAAACGGGCACCGGTTCATGGTCCGGCGGTTGGGAAACGCTGATTTAGAACACATAGCTTGAAATAAAACTACCTTAGCTCGTTTCCTACACATTCTCTTGCCTCACAATATTCCCAAAATATAGGAGATATAAAAATCCACATTATTTGAACACCTGCCCTGTCAGAAACATTGTTATTGTCAAATGAGTCTTTTGACAGATTGAGCGCGAACTGGCAAATATTGTTTCAGTGTAATTTTGCAGAAATTGGCGAGTCGTGATCACCTATAGATGTGACTTTACCCTAATGTACAATCATTTTACGGCTTATTTCGTACCAGTTATTCAGTCTTAGGGTCATTTCGCACCACGCCAGTCCAGTTGCGTCCAGTCGAATTGCATCATTCTGGATTAGACTCAAATAAATTGTAATTGATGTTAAAGCAAATATAAAAATGTGTTTTCAAACTGAACACGTCAAGTTCAGCCAATTTGACTGAAACAAATTCTTATGTGTTTAAAATGAATTAATTTGAGTCGAATTCGGAAGCATCTGTCGTAACTCAACTGGAGTGGAGTGACTTGGTGTGCAATGAGCTTAAAGAGAAAAATGGAAGCATGTTTCGAAGACATAAATTGTAGCATCGTAGAACTGACACGTTAAATAACAAGGCAAACAAAACTGTCTCAATGAGATAAATCAACAATAAGTTGGATGCAAGTCTAGGATAGAAAGTTGTCGGGTATCTGCTCACCAATGTGCGTGCCCGTCTCTTCAAGGCCTTTCACCATCAGTGCCTTTAGCATGTCCTCCTCGCTGGCGTTTTCCGCCACGTTGATCTTGGTCATCAGGTAGGTCTTGACCCGGGGGGGCTGAACGTAGAGGGTCTTGCCCGCTTGCAGACAAGTCATCCTGCCGATGCAACAACAATATTGTAATACACTGATTCTATTTTTACACAGGGGACATGTTCTACAGAATACTGGGTAAAAAAAATAAAAAAAAAACATAATGTATAGGAAAATGAGACATTCTATTGCATGAAAACATTTCCGGGATGTCAAAAAATAAAATACATTATCATTTAATCTTATACTATCATAGGATAGTGTATGCACAGTGGGTGTGAAAAATCTAGGATTCTAATAAGAACGGATATTACCACTAAGCATTGCTGACCGTGTTATTTCATTTTGAAATATTATGAAAATATCACAATACAAATTTTAAATTGATATTAAAAAAAATTATGTGAATACTATACTACTCCCAAATGTTCGGAGCCGGTGGGGTTATGGCATTCACAAGTGGAGTATGGGAAAGGGAAGGAGATGGGAGAGAGGAAGGTCGGGAAGTTGGCTATTCAGATCTAGTTACAAAACGTGGCTAAAGCAACGTTTCAATTCTGAACGGTGGTCTATCACTAGGGCGATATTGAGAGTATCATTGACTCGGGAACATGTTGCAAACATGCCATATATTATTTTAGATTAATAAAATCTGAAATAACAAATATTAAACAAACAGAATCTACTTGTGCATGCCAAGATTCGAACCCGCGACCTCTGGATTTGTAATCGAGGATTTTAACAACCCGATCTTGGAGGTCGTCAAAATAATTTTGTGATATTATTAATTGATAAATTCATAGGAATAAAATAGTGGCTTTTTTTAACTTAAAGAAATATTATTAATAAAAAAAGTTCTTCAAGTGATCTCGGCAGTGATGCGATAATATTGTGAGGATACTGAAATCGCATACCGCTTGCTTGTATACTGGAAGTACGCAACATCGTTCCCGCTCTGTGCACACGTGCCAATAGAAATATATGGAACGGAGAGCTCTCGGTATCAAGCATTCTGACAGCACTTGGTTTATGTTGATTTCAAACCGGCCCATTATTAACATTTTATAACAATGGTTTTTGCTACGCCTCGCACTGGAAGGGGTTCCTGCATCGATACTAACACACAAACTGACTTAACTCGGTAATTAGAGGTCAACATTCACATTTTTGTGGCATCTTGTCAGGCTGATAAAAGTTGGGGAGGAGTAGGAGGAAGGTTGGAGGTACACGACTATTTGGATTTTTTATTGACAGACCAAATCCAATTATACAGAATACATAACACGAGATGAAATAAAAAAAAGAGCCACAGAAAAGGAACAGCACATACATAATATATGAATGAAGCAACGACAAAAATATACACTCGAGAGAGCATTCAAGTCAAAGCCTGAACAAGGTTTTGGTAGAGTCCATGGTTTATGACATTCTAAATGATAATCTTCAAGGTTTAGTTTCTCGTAAAGCCAGACAAAAAACATCAGGACAGGTTTCAAAAATTTCAAGGTCCTGACTACGGCTTTCATCACTAATTTTGACAGCCTCCGTAGTTGGGTGGTTACGATCCTTCCCCTCCACACTACTTTCAGCCTCACAATATACCCCAATTGGGGATGCCAGTCTCACTGTCTTCAGACGGTTGGGAGCAGTTGAGACTCTTGTGCGGTACTCAAATAATTAAAAAAAATTTTAAAGCAATGGTTGGATTTTGAATGGTTGTCTTTCACCCGGACGACACAATCTTCAACTCTGGCACAAGGTGCAAATATACTTAATATACATCCTAATATTAAAAATCAATCTAAAATTCAGTTTTAATTAAAATCAAATTTCATTTTTCCACGGCGTGTTTCAAACTAAAAGCATCTTGGTTCAGAACCAAGGGGCTTGATGCTATTTGTAACAGTATCTACAAATGTAGTATTAAGAGCAGTTAGAAGTTAGACCATGTTATAGGAACTTGCATCAACAGGGTTTATGGTTAAATATTACACATCAAAAATATTACTTTACCTGACTACATCCTGTGCCCTGTCGGGGTTGACCATCACTTGCTTGGCCTTCTTGAACTCCTCGAGGTCCTTCAGAGCGGCGGCCGCCTCCTCGGATCCCACAAAGCGAGGAATCCGGTTGAAAGAGAAGGTGGGCTTGACGCAGAGCTGGTTCTTCTGCAGGTGACGCCATACGTCATTGCGAATCGATTTTTTTGACACTTCCACGGCTGTATGGAAAAAAAGAATTTATTATAATCATATTTTTTCAGAATAAAAACAATCAAACTAATTTTAATTTTTTACAATAACTTTACACGGGGCCCTGAGGAAAATAATTTCCCTCGGGGTCTATGTCATCTTTGGGGGTGCTCAGTGGAGGGTCTTTTAAAGAAAAGGTGGGGAAGTTTTGGGAAGGAAAAAGGTACGAGGGGTGGGTAGGAACCTAGGGGTCAGTGCGTCCAGGAATGATCGACCTATTAATCCATCCCTCCCACTGCGGTGGAAGGCGATGGGTCCAGAGTCCGACTGGAGAGGTCAAGGGATTTCCCTCAACCGGCCTCTCTTATCGCAGTAGACGCATTCGCCACTATGACCTGGACAAAGCGCACCTCTGCTAAGTCACCTGCCGTAGCGAACCATTTGGGGCAACCTATGGCAGGTGTTGGTTATCCAATGAATGGATTCCGGGGTGGGGTGTACCCATAGATTTATTTAACAACAGGCCCTTTGGAATTGTGGTTGAAAATGTGCTGTAGAAGCTCAGCTGGAGCTTATTGATCTACAAAACTATGACAATTTTCACTATAATTTAAATAATGGTATTCTGCTAAATTTTTTATTATTATCTTAGCAAAGAAAAATATCCATTCTTGGTGGACAATGTTTTTAAATGTGCAAATTTATTTAGGTAAATCTATATAAACGGACAAAAATTTTCAATTATGACACAAACCGTTTCTTGAAATCAATTTTAAATTGTTCACCAAAAAATTGTCACCACATATAGCGAAAATAATGTTAACCCACCAATGTCACAAATCCAACTGAATGTTTTGAAAATAAAAGTATATGATTTTTTTGAGTAAATAACCTTAGTAACCTTTTTCTACTCGTATATTTTCAACTGGACCGGTTTCACCCTTTCACGGGGCATCGTCAAACGGGCTAGTCTGACGATGCCCATGATTCGATGGTCCGGTTGAAAATAAATAAGTAGAAAAAGGTTACAAAGGTTTTTTCCTCAAAAAAATTCATATTAAAATGGAATTCCATCATGAATTGACAGTTTCAAAATTAGTATGTAAAAATATATATTGGGACAACATACGAGTACATGATAAACATTGATGTTTGTATATTGTTTTCTTTGCCCTTGATTTCAGCCCTTCACCGACCCCCCCCCTGTTTGCCCTTGAGGCCATCACCATCCCCTTGGATCTCTCCAACGCCCTTAGGGGGGGCGATGTCGTCCACATTTGGAATCTCTAGCCTAAACCATGTGCTTGGACAAGACAGTGGTAATCCCCCGTTAGTAAGAAAATATGCTTTTATGAATTGAGGGATTCCCACAAATCAAGTACTCATATTTAATACATTTGGCTTGACCCATTTGAATAAATTTAATATACAGCTGCAAAAACATAATGTATGCACATTGACAATCTCTTAAATACAAGGTCACTAATAAAAAGAAATCGAGTTACAGGAGAGAAGAAATACAACAGGCGGTAGGATATTACTGTCAACTCTCCCCATAGAATATCTGGGATAAATAAACTAAAGTCAAGAAGCAGGTCTGTACTACTAGGTGGGGTCAGTAATCTAAATGTTTACAAACAAAACATGAATTTGAATGATAAATCAAACAGGATTAGTATTGTTAGCATGTTTGTACTTCATTTATCTAATAAGCATAGTAATATATCCAGAGATAGACCACTGTAATCGTTAACTTCCAATATGCTACGTATTGCTAATTCAGGGTACTCGTTCATTGCACATTTTTCGAGAACCAGAATAAGCAAAACAGAGATAATATTTGGATGATTTATATAGCATCGTTTTTGTAAAAAATCACCTCAAGGGCGCTGTACGAATGTATATTTTTTTGTTGCTGTATCTCAACACTAACTATAGACAATCTATTATTACTATTTATGGCTAACTAATTGCATTCACCGGTTCATCCGTCTGTAATACCAAACTATATGGACAATGCTTTTGACCCATGCTCGATTTTAGGACAGGAAAAACATATTTTATGATGGGTAGTACAGTATAGGGATTTGATTAGAATTTATCTTCCTAAATGTGATTCGTCCCTCGATAAGAAACGGATTGGAGTGTGAGGTTTCGAATAATGTTAATAAAATAATATGTGTGTAATTAGAATAAGTAGGCATTACATGAGTGGTACTCGCAGGTATATTGAATTCAAGGACATGAAAGTCTGAAAAGGTAAGATTTTAATTTGGACCGAAATTCTGTTGGGCTTGATATGCATCTTAGTTACGGTGGGAGTTTATTCCAAGCCTTAGATCCTGAGACTCTGAAAGCACTATCCCCAAAATTAGTATTCATCTTGTGTTTAGGTTCTATTAGCCTCCCGATAACCGATGATGCTGATATAAGAGTTGACTGCCTTAGACCGATGTTTTCCAGAACGAATAGTTGATGGATTTAAACACCATCCAATCCAGCACAGTTGGTACGGGATTCTTTTGGGACACTTGAGCCAGTGAAGAATATGAAAGTGTTCTAAAATGCTCAAATATTTAGAGACCCCGGTGATGAGCTTTGTAGATAATAACATTACAGATATTCTTGAAAGTGTACATAAAAATTCCGACACCTTTTAGATCGGCCATTATTCATTGTCCGTTTCATTTTACCTATTGCGACACGTTGTCCAATTGTAAAGAGTAAACTACCGACTTCCCAAAAAAAAAATCTACTGACTGGGTAGATGCGATTATACGCAGTATTAATAATCAGAATTATATAAATTAATAAATTTTATTTGTTTGTCAAATTAATCTCACCAATTAGCAAAAGGATTAACGCAATTCAGCATCTTTGTTTTGGCTATAGCGAAGGAGATTATATATTCTGCGGAAGGAGATACAGCATTGTTATATTCTACTTTTGTCTTTACTGCATTTTTGTTCATATATGAAAATATTAAAGAGGCCATTAGGTTTGTACTAACAGTTATAAGCCGCACTGCTCACGTTGTCGATAATGGTTTAGAAAGTGGATAAGATAATATAAGAACAGTCAAAATGACAGCCAGTTTGACTTTACATATATGCTTTCAAGGTGCAGTTGAAAATGACTACATCTTGCTAGGCTAGGCATTGAATGTTTTGCAGATTTGTCTTGTTAATAAATTTTGTCTTCGCCCACTCTGATGGTGCGGTAATTAACGAACATTTCACTCGTTGAAGTACGGTTTGCAGTGTGCAGTCCATTGTGGGACTTTTCTGCTGTGTCTGCAGTAGCGAGTGAAATGATCGTTCCTTACCAAACCGTCAGAGAACAGGTCTAGATTTACAATGTTCTATATTAAATAAATCGTTCAATCTCGTGTGGAATTCGGGGCAACGAAATGCAATCCTTTCTAACAGATAATCATCAACAGGTCAGCTCACAATTTTGTACAGGAATAACGCAACGGGATTAAATTGATATCTCTAAATGATTGCTTTAGGGATGGTGACTTTTGCTGGAACATAGACTATATAAATATATTAAATTTAGATAGATCGAAGGGGTTAGAAAAAAATGGCCAGAGATGGGCCTTTTGGAGTATGTTGCAAAACTTTACTAGGAATGCTTAGTGTTCAAAAACAGTATTTTCTGAAAATACTTGAGAATAAAGTAACATTCCTTTTATGCCAATAAATAATGCTGACAAGTGTGTTTTGGAAAAAATTCATTGAATACTTTAATATCAGACATTACCACAAAAAAAAGAGGTGGATTTAAAGAAGTTATTCTTACGACATGCATAGATATTAGAACAAACAATTATTTTTGAACAATGTTAAATATGAACAGCCTCATTAAAAGACAACACAGATGAATCAATATTAAAAAAAATGGCATGAATTGAGTTTAAAAATAAACCATTATGACGTTACTGTAAATTAGAACTTTTTACATTCAACAATATTAGTCAATTTTGTTTTAAATGATTTTTATAATATGGTCAAGAAAACGAAATGGCTATATTCGTTGTAGAGTTCTCCCACCCCGTGTATAGACTACAAGGGTGTGAATAAATAATAATGTGCCTATATTTTGACATCCGGGAGTGATTTTTGTACTAAAACATTAATCTCTCAGTAATCCGCAACCCCACAAACCAGGCAAGTATCCAATCGGTGAAAGCGGCGGATTATAGTGCATACATGAAATCCCTGGAACGGGAAATTAGAGTGAGGATATCATTATTTGTTATAAAAAAAGAAGATAATAGAAAAATTATTATTATATACTTCAAAAAATTAAAACAGGTATTTCGTAAAAATAGTTTTTATTGTGAAAATTGTACTTTCAACTTAGTTTCATTTATACTCAAAACCACATAAAATTATGTTTATTAACTATTAAACAGTAAGTCACTTAACCTTTGGAACACTGAGATCCTGAGATGTAATAGTTCCATAGTGTGCCAAGGGTAAATTTGCATGCAGCCTGCCTAAGTCTATTTTCGTAATAACTTATTTGTTTTTCGCAAAATGTTTTTTTTGCAAATTGTATCGTCACCAGATAATGTGCTTATATATATATATATATATATCTGTCCCCAGAATATCTACTTATATTCAGAGAAACGATTTTTTGACATTGCTGATCAGATACGCCGGCGATCAACGGACACAAATTTTGCGTATCCGATGGGTGATTTCGGGGCACTAAAAGTTAAGACAATCTTAACTAAAATGTAAAACCATAACCAAAAATTTAAAGAATTCATCGGTGTTGTTCATGTTTTTCCTGAACATTTTTGAAAGGTTTTTTTTTTACATGAATACCGCACAAGAGTCACGACTGATCCCAACCCTCTGGATCCAGTGAGATTATGACAACCCCAATTGGGGAATATTGTGTGGCTGAAGGTATTGGGGGGGAGATGGGGAAGAGGAAGGTGGGAAAAAAAGGTGTCCTAAAACAACAATAATTGGATGATTTGCATAGATGAAAAATCACTTCAAGGGTGCTGTACAAATATTACTTATCTAA
The DNA here is from genome assembly GCA_022606495.2 of Halesus radiatus. Classification (NCBI taxonomy): domain Eukaryota; kingdom Metazoa; phylum Arthropoda; class Insecta; order Trichoptera; family Limnephilidae; genus Halesus; species Halesus radiatus. The sequence continues at coordinate 14,738 of JAHDVE020003873.1, forward strand.
TTAACCCCGGTGACTGGTAAAATGGTTAGCAAGCTAGACGGTGGTATAGTGACTGGGTGTGCAAGATAACATAACCCGTCGGTGTAAATATAACCTGTCGGTGTACAAAGCTTGCCACTGGAGTCCAGGAACGTGGCAGACTATTGAATTTGACATACGAATATCAGCGAATTATAGAACTTGATTTTGCGCTTCCAACTAGTAAAAATAACGGTGGATTATCGTATACCAAGTGAGTACTGTACATAACATCCTATATTTTTTTATATATGGCATTATTCTGTTGAAAGTATCCCGGTGTAGAAACAGAATTAATTTAATTTTTCATTCCTTTAAAAATTTACATTTTAAGACATTTTAAAAGATATTATTAAATAAGACAGGATGAACAATATCCAAAATAATTAATTACAACAAAATAATAAAAATTAAAAGAAAGAAGGTAGACATATACAATCTCAGTAAATTGCATACAACACAAACTGGTATCATACAAGTAGCAACAAAGCTCTATGTATGTCGATATCCGAAGTGATTCTATTTAACATTAAGATTACCCCCCCCCACAGACATAACCATTGGCAAGTTGGTCCTGCAGGCCGGGGGATAGAACAGTCTATGCTGTCGGTAACAGAGATAACCATCGGGAACACAGAAATTAATGCTCTCCATGACAGCCAAGTTTTGGAACCATCCGCGAATCAGTCTGAAGAAATGTGTAACAATGTGTACATCCTTTCTGACCCACGGATGGTTCATTCTGAGCATACCTAAGAGAAAGTCGGTAGGATAGAGCAATGGGTAGTAGCTGTACCACCTCAGGTAGAGAAATCTCAAAAAATTCTTCTGAACTCTCTCCAACATGAGGGAATACTTAACCTGATGTGGGCTCCAAACCACCGACCCAATCTCAAGTCTACTCCTTACTAATGTGTTATATAATATTATAAGAACCCGGGTGTTTTTAAAATTCCTTGCAGTGCGTAGGACGAAACCCAGCATTTTTAATGAAGTACTACAAGTGACTTCAATATGAGAATGAAATGTCAGCCTACTATCAAACACGATACCAAGATCTTCCATAGTGGACACACGTTTTAAAATTTGGGCATACCAAGTATACCGGTAAAACCAAGAAGCCCCTGTGAAAGAAAATTAAGAAATAAAACATTAATAAAAACTAATAAATTAGAAAATTAAGTGTGGTGTGGTGTGTTTGATTGTTAGTTCCTACTGTAAAGTTAAGTGTGTCAAGCTGTAAGTACTATTAGTTGAAAAGAAATATTAAAAAAAAAAATGTCTAAAAATAAATTACTTGTTTGAAAATGGAGAATTTTTGCAAATTTTTAAATAATTGGAACAACTCAATCAGACACTTACTTATCTGATTTATTTATTGTTCTGAGCAAATCTTTAAAATTAGATAACATTACATTTATTATCAGCAAAGATAATCCTAATACAAGACTGCGCTATAGAAATGAATTATTATTATTATTAAGATAGTACAGATTGACACGGTTATGTTTGCAGTCGGTAGGTAGCATTGGTAGTGTAGATTTTAATACAAAAACCTTTAGATATAAAATATGTTTGCTAGTTTCTCCTTTGGCCAAAACTAATGAAGTTTCGAAAAACACATAGTTTTTTGTATCCACAATATCATCATCTGTGCAATTATTGTGAAATATATTTTTTTATTGTTCTTCAAAAACATTATACCGTTAAACTACAATTAAGTATTCAATTTTTTATAACTTATTGAAGTTTGTAAACCTCGTTGTAATATTTAATCATTGAAGAAGTTAGAGTCCCAGATGCGACTGAAATCTTTTAATTTTCTGTTTTATCGGATTCGTGTATCATTTGGGATGTGTTAATATTATCTTCTTCAATGATTAAATATTACAATTAAGTAGTTTGTCAACATGATTTTCAATTACAATTGAATGATCACAGATTGGTTACATTAAAAACAAATAATATACATTTGAAAGTAATTTATTGTTGTATGTACAGATTTTAGATGGGTAACACAACAATTTCATAGAGAAATAACATCAAATTAATTATTTGAAAAGCCACAATTTAAAATAACTCGTGTAATAATCCTTGAGGGGTGTTATATATATATATATATACACACGAGTATATAAAATTGTCCAATAATAAAATAAATGTTTTAATATTAACACATATAGTACAACATTGTAAATAATTCAACAATTGATAAGGATAATAATTAATGCCGATGCCTTTAAAGTACGTATTTGTAAGCAATGTAAGATTTACTGCACATTTGCGCACAATCAGCATGGAATTTCTATCAATATACATTATTTTTATTATGGTTTCCAATAATGTGATCTGATAATCATAGACAAACAGATTCAATGATAGAAACAGTAGTCTCAAAGACTTAAATTATAGTGTGACAAGAAGTGGAAGAGGCACTTTATGGCTTCGAAATCTATGAGACTAATACAAGTGCAGTTCTGCAGCCTTAAGGGTGAAGTATGCCCCGATGATAGTGAACTTCAGATAGGAGAGGGCGCCAGAATAAGAACAGATTGAATGGAAAAGGCATGGCATAGAAACAATGTTGACCATTTTGAATGTGACAATACAACCAAAAGGTTAATTTTCCAAATTTGAAAGTAGAAAGGATATATTTTTTATTCGGCACATTTCGAAATGGACACGGTACACAAAAGGACAAGTAACGTGCTCAAAGCATGTCAACATCACAAATTTAATGATTTGCATAATGTGTGTAGGTAGTTTCTGACGTATAGAAAACGAGGATATGTCCTGCAAATCGTATTAACAAAAGGGCGTGCAATAATTGTCGTTGCGATCTAAAAAAACGCAAACTATAACGATATAAGATCGGTGCATTCGTTGACATCGTCTAAAAACAGAGGAAAACTCATTTGGAAACGTACCGGATCCATTGTTATTGGATGCATAGAAATGCCGAAAACCCGATAAAAACACATGTTAATTTATCTAGTTTCGACATCAAATTGCAGTTTTTCCCTCGAACGGCGGGTTCAAAATGTAAGAATAAGAATTAAAACAATGACACAGCTTGTTTTTACACTTAGCGAAACATCTGCAGGTGAATTTCGATGTCAAAATTTCTAATGCATCAAAAATTTACCGCAGCTTCGACAATAATATCTCACAGAAATAATACACAAAGTCGTACATTGAAATATAGGAAAATAAACTTACGGGTTGCCTCCGAAGCCTGCGAGCTATCTCCGTTCAACATAGTGATACTTTTCGTAAGATGTTAGTTATTTATCACAAATGTGCAGTCGCATTTGACAACGACGATTAACCGACAACGCCGAATTATTGTGAATGCAGATTGCAGGTATTGCACAACCCGTCATAGGTAAAAATAGACTATTATTGAAACAAATGAACAAACTTCAAGTCGTGTTATTAGGACATCGTTACGAATTAAATGTCCGACGTGATGACTATTATTTATGAAATTAATATATGATTAAGCACCTTTTTCACACAACTGAATCTATAACGATTATAAAATGACTAATTCGTAACCAGTTAGTAAATAAACGGTTTAAAAAAATACTAAAACTTCAAATGAAAACAATACCGGTGTCAGCCATATTGAATTTAGATGATGTCTCTTTGTAATTTATCAAGAAGACAACTTAACAAAATAAAACCATTTTTTTGTAGTAATTCGTATATTTTTCGCAAAAAAACATGGTATAAATTAATAAAAATCTATAAATAAATAAAATAGATCACAAATTTAATTATCAGCGGACGGTTTGGGACATGTGGAGCGGAGTCAGCATCAGTTCGAACGTCGCATCTTTCAAATTTGCGCCCCTTAAGTTGGCCTCATGCAAATCACTGCCAGAAAGATCGCAGTTCTGCAACAATAAAATGGCGGTGAATTTAAAATTGGAAACACAGTTTTACAAGTTACAATGTTATGGGTAGGTACTTAACGGCACTACCCGCTAGCGACCATAATTTTGTAAATATAAGTTCTAAGCTATAAATTGAATAAAAATCGAAAATGCAGTTTATGCTGGGGTGCTAAACTTCAGTAGCAAAAACGCGTTTTCTGTCAATTTCTAATTATTATTCGTTAAATACCCTTTAATTAACATTTTAGTTTAGTTGGATCTTCGAGGTAGCACGGAAATGTTAAGATTTTAACTATGAGGTATTTTGTAAATATAAATTAGAAATTAAAGCATATAAATGGATAGAAAAAAATAAACATATTTTTGTTAGAATCGTTTTGCTGAAGTACCCGCCTGTGCCCAGGGTTTTTAATGGTTTGGAGTAAAGTTTTGAGGTTGTGATGCATTACCCCTACCCTTACCCCTACTCTTTCCCTTACCCCTACCCCTATCACTACCCAGTAATTTTTCTCTTATTTTTAACATCGAGTGTGAAAAATTTCATAAAGAATTAACAAAATTCTGCTACAAGGGGTGGGAAATGGGGATGGCGGTGGTTTTTTGAAATCTCATGTAGACAGTGACCCTTCTCTTGTTTTGAAAGTCAAGTGTGCAAAATGTCATCAAGCTCGGATTAAAATTGTAGATTTCTTTACAAAACAAATGTTAGTTATTTATCACAAATGTGCAGTCGCATTTGACAACAACGAATTACTGTGAATACAGATTACAGGTATTGCACAACTCGTCATAGGTAAAAATAGACTATTATTGAAACAAATGAACAAACTTCAAGTTGTGTTTTTAGGACATTGTTACGAATTTATATCTTATTTTGAAAGTCAAGTGTGTGAAATTTCATCAAAAAGGACCAAAATTCTGCATTAAGGGGTGGGAGAGGAGATGGAGGGTGGTTTCTCGAAATCTCACGTAGACAGAGACCTTCCTTTTGTTTTGAAGGTCAAATGTGCAAAATTTCATCAAGCTCAGAATAAATCTGAAGATTTGTATACAAAACAAAGACACCGCCCGCCCAGGACACTCTTCTTTATATAATAGAAGAAGACAGAAGATATAGATTAGTAGAGGTGAATTATTAATTTTCTTACTATTTATGGCTTAAATAGTCGACTGAATCTTAGAATTCATAATACTATTACAAGAATTGGTTCCCAGTGTGAAGGGACGTTAAACGTTCTTATCTATAACTTAAGTTTAAAAGCATGAAAAATTAACAAAGTCATTACATAATTACATATGTATGTGCATGGTAGGTATTTTTAGAAGGCACTACTGTGACACGAAAAATGAATTAAAACAAAGATAAAAGAAATATTATTTCTTCGTGTTTCATAATAGTAAACACGGTAATTGTATTTTTAAGAACCTATATTATGCTTTCATGTGCGTGATTTTATTTTACCATAGTTAAAGCAAAATTTTTGAATTTGAGTAGAATAAAACTAAAGGCTGAGAGTTCCCTCGTAACCATACATTATAAACGTTGTTTATGCGGTAGGAGGAGAGAATACAATGAAGCTATTAACAGTATACCTTTAGAAGACTTTACGTCATCATTCTTACCTCTAAATCAGCTCCAGCCAGTACGGCGGCCCTCAAATCACAGTTTTGTAAATTGGCATTTTTTAATGTGGCCACCCTCAAATTGACGCCAGCCATATTGCTACCCTCCATATCTGCCCCTGCGAACAATAGTTAAAGATTAAAATAATAATAGTTGGATTACTTCTATAGCACCGTTTTCGTGGGAAAATCACCTCAAGGGTGCTTTATTATTATTATATTCTTATTACAGACTGAACAATCAAAATACACAAAAAAAAACTCAGTATTTTTAAAGATTTATTCACATCTACCAGTACCGCACAGTCCAGAACAGTGCAGTACAGACACAACAACATTAGTTGCCTACATTATCTATGAACACATTCATATTACAGCGTACGTAAGCGTAACGTATCCGCACATGCACGGGCCAGCAACAGCCGAGATTGTCGACTAGAATATTTTGACATGCTGGTGGCTGCTTGTGACGTCTGCGCCTGTGAAGTTAGTATGAAAGCATACTGTTAGCACCGCCATCTTCCTCAGTTGGCGTCGTTAGACGCAGATATTACAAAAACTGCGAAGATGGATAACGATAAAGTGATTGAATTGGTTAGGGAATTTAAGTCATACTTCAGTTGACAGCCGTATTCGCGTCTGTGCTGTGTCTATGCTGTGTCTGTGCTGTGCTGCATGGTGCAATGTGAATACTTGCAACTGTGCCGTTCCTACACGGTACTGTTCTGCACTGCGCGGTGCTAGTAATAGACCTTTAGTTGTGGGTTGATGTATTTTTTCTTGAATTGAGGATCTTGTATTCTTGTCTGAGTTAATAAAATTAAAGTTGGACCTATTTTTAAATGTGTGAAATAAAATCTCCTTTGTCTATAATTTAGTGCATGTTAATTTTGTCCTTTAACGTTCGAAGATTAGTTTTTGAAGTGTGAACGATAAATTGATTGAATTGGTCAGGGTATTTAGGTTATAAAATAATAATAAATACGGGAATAGGATTATAAAATCCTCAAACATGTTGTGGGGGACGCTAACGCTCAGTTGACAGCCGTACTCGCATCTGTGCTGTGCTGCAGGGTGTAATGTGAATACTCGCATCTGTGCTGTGCTTTTTCTGTACTGTTCTGCTCTGCGCGGTGCTGGTAGATGTGAAGAGACTTAATACTTTGACTAAGGGTCCCAAGTATTAGCCCATTTCAATACTTTGTCACGTGCAATGTTTTACGTAAAAAAAAATAAGTGCTTTGGCGGTTATAGTATTTAAAAATATTCTTTACAATAAAAAAACAGGTGGATGATTTTTATGGCACTAGTTTGTGTGAAAAATCACCTCAATGGTGCAATGTTGGTAAACAAAAATAATATATTGCTGTGTAGGAACTTACACCTATTCCATATTTTTAAGGAAACCATAGACAAAATTTAAGAAATAATTTACTAAAAATTCTGCCTAAATACAGGTTCGTCTAGTGAGGCAGGTTATGCACAACTATAAATATATTATATTATGCTATTTCTTTATAACCGTTATTATATTAAAAAAAATCTTCTATTAGATATGGCTCTTATATAAAAATAGTGTCATCAATTAATGTACAAAAAAAATTAACCAAAATGTAACCAATATTCGAGTATGAAGTAGTATGTACATTAGAATCTTTCTATCATTCTAATATACATATAACTTCATACTCGAATATTGGTTACATTTAGGTATCATAAGATAAAAAACGCAGATTTGTGCACCATATATAAAGGTGAGATCAGAGGTGTGCCGGCACTGCCTACCCTACCTTACTCACATAAAAATATAAATGATTTTAAAACATACAAAGTTATTGCAAGAAATCAATCCTTACTCACAAATACACGCGAAGTACCTACCACGAAAGGCAGCACCGCGAATGCCACACCGATTGCACCACTATAATGTGCAAAAGGCAGGAAATAAGTATACAAAATGACGTACGTGTCATATTCAAATCTTGACTTTATTCTGTAAATTCAAACTTACATGTGTGCGCAATGCGCGTCAAGGGACGACTCGTTTGTGTTAGCGTTAAAAAGGCAGCGCTTTTCGGCAATGCTAGTAAATATAGCAATCAGTACAATATTTTGGTACATCTATTAATTATAACAACTTTACAAATGAAATAATGATAACATCATGTCTAATTTCTTTCAAAATACATATTGTTTGTATTTATTTAGCTCAAAAATTGTGGATATTTAATGTATCCAGTAATTGGCTTGTAATGTGCAAAAATAAAGCAGTTATTTGGATATTTGATCTTAGCCATTCTTAGCATAAACTTGCACGAAGGGTGTTTTCTGGGGATTTTTTTAAATGCAACTTAATTCATTATTTTTCCTACAGTCTACCCTGATTACAAATATGCACGCCACTGGGTGAGATTGTATTTCATACTCGTATAGTCCTGCCGTTGAAATCTCTGTGATTATCTCTCTTTTCGGAGAAAGAGGGGAGAGATTACAATAGAGTTATCAGCAGCAAGTCTATATTATTATGGACTTTCTAAAATAGACTCCATACACATAAGTCACAACATGCATATTCAGCAGTTAAAGGGTTAAAGTAATACCCACATTCGGCATGCAATACTGCAAAAGCGACAATTTTTCAAAAAGTGACATTGCAATGTCATTCGATTCATAATCATTATCTCTGGGTATGTTCATTCACAGAATGCCGAATATTTGTTAAAATGTTAATTTTTAAAAAAATATGTAACACCACATCCAAGGACAATACCGCACACAGGCGGAAATTTTTTCTATCTCGTGAACAATTCGTTAATTCACCTTTGCGGTATTGAATGCAGAACGACGATTTTTTTTTTTCTAAAGTCAAGCATTAAAAATCTTGGTCTTATGTACATTAATGCCCAAAGTTAAGTCTGTAATAACAGATATATGTGATTGTCTTAAGGGGAACGGCTGCGCTTCCTGTTTCATAAATAACTTAATTTTGAATTTGTGGCCAAAATACCCATCCAAACCTTTCTGAATGATATTTTTTTTAAATTAAAGGTTTAGTTAATATCTAGTACGGATGAGAAGTATTTTATTTATTTTTGTTTTAAATTATGAAGTATAACGCCATGAAAAAAAAAAAATTGATTATTGAGGCAACTTAGAAAATTATTTGCAGGTTTATTGTATTAAAAAAAAAAAAAACGTTTGTTCGGGTCGATATATTAAATTATGTATGGCAAATTTGTGTTCCAACATAAATTGGTCGTTTTTAATTTAATGCAAAGTCCACCATGATGGTTAATTTAATTATTTTTAAATTTTTTTATTTTATATTTCATTATATTTTCAAAGGAGACGGGGTAACACTTTTTTTTAAAATCACCGTTATTAGCCCCCAAATAATTGATAAGGGTGCCTCTAAAATTGCGAAAAATCAATTCCTTTAATGGCCTACATTTCATAATTTTAAATAAATAAATAAAATATTTCTCATCCGTATTAGATATTTACTGAACCTTTAATTTAAAAAAAATATCATTCAGTTTGGGTGGGTATTTTGGCATCAAATCCAAAATTAAGTTTTGTATGAAACAGGCCGCGCAGCCGTTCCCCTTAAGGTTTTCATAAGACGAATTTTAATATATTTTTTTTAATTCTTAGTTACCTTTTAAATTAACACCTTCCAATATTGCCTTGGTTCCTTGGGGATCTTCCAAATTACAACTACGGAGATTCGCCCCTAGAAAAAAAAAAACAGGTAATAGAAGTACAGAATTTTGTCTTGGTTTTACGATGCGTGACCGTTCAGGCAAAAGTCATCAACCTTGAAAAAGGTAAATTTGAGTTGAGTTATCTCACCCGAAGCGTAAAACAATGTTCAGCAAGGTGCAAAAGTCACCACGGTACATTAGTTAGTAAAATGTTGCTTAAATACAAATTATAAAATTTGATTTTACCAGTGACGTCAGAATTAATAGATTTGACCTAAGTACCATTTGGACGGCTGGAGGCAAAGGTCACGTGACACCCATTTTGGCACCAGCCAAGATCACTGCCGTCCACGTTTGTTTAGCGTGATTTTGACGGCGGTAAGCAAATGATAAAATATTTACAAAAAGGGTCAAACTAAGTACCCTAACAAAATATTCGGTTTTTGTAAACAAGCCCAACCTTTTTACTTATTTGCTGTTTTATAGAAATTGGCGGCACGCCTAGCTCGCCCCCCTCATTTCGGTTTTTTCTCCTTGCATTCTAGGGCATCTCAATGTAATAGAGATATTTGCTATGGATTTTTCCTACATCTCTAAATTTTCAAACCGTGATATCTCAAAATGATGTTATTAGGGTTGGTGACTTTTGCCAGAATGGTGACGAATGCTAGGATTCAGTTAGCTTCACTTTCAATTATGACCATATTACAAGTCTTAGTTCATGCGATAGTTTATTCCAAGCTCTAGGGCTGAATATAAGCTACAAGCGCAATCTTCGAAGATAGTATCTGATTCCTTTAATCTTACAATATTTGATGAAGTTTTTAATCTAAGACGGTGATGCATAACCTTTTTGGCCGGAGGGCCAATTTTTTCATTTTGTGCGCGATCCGCAGGGGGTTAGGCACATACAGCTTGAAATGGTTAACTTTGCAGTCGGTGGTGTCGCTAATTGACTAAAATAGTACCGTTTAATATATTTATCATAGCAAAGAGCATCAAGCGAAATTTTTCTAACTCCAAGGTCAAATCTATAAATACTGTCAGTTTTTACCATTCTGAAATATTAAAGAACATGTAAGTAAAAAATATGGTTACAATTTTAGGCAGCTGATTTAAAATAGACGGACAAAAGTGTATCGCGATACCTTTCCTATTTTGTAAATCAGAATGGAAAACATTAAATATTTCATCATGGCAAATCCAGAACTCCGGACGATTGCCATTAAATAAGAAATATCAAAATCTCTTCCGTTACTTATATGTTTTCAGAAAAAGCATTCAAAAGCTTACTCTTATAAAGTGGAACCCACAAAAAACACAAATACCATCATAACGTGGGCCGTACGACATGGCTCACGGGCCGCAAAGGACTCGTGGTCAGCGGGTTGTGCATCACTGATCTAAGAGTTAAATGTTGTGAATTGTTGTTTGTGGGAATGCACATTCGGATAAGTAAGCCGGGGCCATTCCGTTACATGCTTTAAATACCATTCAGCAAAGCTTGCACCAGATTCTAAAAGACGTTTGAGCCAGGGAGGACTTCAAAGATGCTCCGAAATGTGGGAATATAGTATGTACTTACATATTATCAGGAAGCATTTGGAAAATTGTAGGTTGGGTTCAACGATTTATGTTTTTGGTCACTTAACGTTACATAAACTTAAAACATTGAACCGAACCCAAGGTTTTAAAAGTATTTTGGACTAAATGTAAGTGGCGGGAATACATATTTAGATATGCTGAGCCTAACCTTCCATGTTGGCACATAAAGCTTTAACACTGAGTAGTTGTGCTGCTTCCAGATTAGCAAATGACAGATCTGCTCTCTCCAAACAACACTGAGAGAGATTTGCTCCATATAAATTGCATCGAGACAGGCAGGCGTACTGAAAGAAAAGAAATTAAACTTTGATAAAATATATTTACTTCGACAGTTTTTTAGTTTTTGTAAGTACTGAAACACCAAAAGATTAAAAACCAATTCGAAATAATCAGATTTATTTATAAATAACCGGCTTTGCATGAGTTTCAGAATCCCTGTGTCCAAATCTATTTTCTTATATGACATAAATTGAAAAGGTTTGTCTTATTTTTCGACAGTATATGACAGGGATAATAATGGATAACAGCCATGGATAATTAAAGAACAACAAGGCGGAGACTAAAGTAGTGGGCAGCATCGTCGCTTTGCATCTTTTCCCTTTAAACCACATCGCAATCACCTTCGCACGACTTAGCCTACGCAAGATGCAGGGTAACACATATGCCAGGTCCAATTTAGAAAATATCACACTTGTATGTAAGCACAAGGAACTAACTAACTAACTAGGTAACTATCACGCTATTACCTTCCAGGGGTAGGCAGAGAGGACGGATCACCAAACAACTCGATCTTGGCATACACTTCTTGCTTCATTCACATTCATACATCGTCTCATACATTCTTTTTTGTTATTCTGACTTCTGACATGGCCCGACTCAAGAATTTGATTCGCTTGATTGTGTCATGTCTTCCTAGGGCTTCCTTGACTTCTTCCATTCACATTCGCATCATATATTATCTTTATACTCCTTTCGTCGTTCATTCGCTCTAAATGCCCAAACCATCTAAGCGTCCCTTTCTTGATCTTAATCATTACGCTTACATCAGCCTTGCATTCTTTGTGAATCTCACCATTTTTCACATGTTCATATATAGTTTTACAACAGATTCGCCTCAGAGACCCCATTTCTACAGTGTTCAGTCAACTTTCATCCTTCCTCTGCCAGTTCCATGCCTCACTGCCATACATCAGGGTCGGTATCAGTACTCCATTGTGGACTGCTAACTTTGCTTCTTTAGATAATTTTTTGTTAGCGCCAACGGTGTTCAGTCTTCTGTTAATGGAGTTTCCTGCATTCACCCTTCTTTTCATCTCTCGTAAAAATCGTCCCAAATATACAAACTCATCGACCTGCTCTAAGAATTCATGATACACAATTATATTGCAGTGTTTTCGTACTCTCTCTTTCAAACACCATGACCTTAAACTTACTTACATTCATCATCAGATCATTCTTAATACATACTTCGTTCATCCTAGATATGAGGGCTTTTAGATCTTCTATACTGTTAGCAATCAGCACCGCATCATCAGCATACAACAAGCAACGTACTTTCAGATTACTCATTTTCGCGACCAAACCCACCTCTTTTAATTCTTGCATACAATTATCCATGGAAAGATTGAATAACCACGGTTATAGAGGACGGGTCGTGTGAAAATTTCTGCACTCCTCTCACCACCAGCTCCCTAAATATTATGACTGAATCAGAGCGCTAATGCGAAATGGTCAACAGATACCCCTCCGCTCAATATTTATGAAGCCCTACCAGACGTTGACCCCGGTCCCCATTTCCCCTCGCCTGGTAAGGCCCTGGGTGTCTTCGATTGGCTGGGCGTCGGGCCAATCCGAGCTCCTCCGATTTTAATTGACGTCGAGGCCTTAGGATAACTGTTTTATACAATATTTAGGTTAAGTTTAACGGAGTTCGGCCGACAAAATAAAATAATAAATAACACAGAAAGACAGACAGGACTCCTCTTAGTATTAAAAGGTAATAAAATAAAAGATATGTTTAGATAAAAGAATTATACGTAAGAATTCCCTGACTGTAACTGGGCCTGGGACCCCATATTTTTTCTTGAATGCACAATAACAGAATAAATAAAGATGCTAGAGTGAGGCAGTTCGGGTTGATAGGAAGAACATGAGATGGCCAATATCATGTAAAGTATAACGAGTTGATGATAATTACACAGCGCATGTCACGAGCTCCCAAAACACTCGCCTCAGGCGAGTTAGGGACGCACCTGCAAATTAAGCAACATCTTGCCCTGCTTAGCGGCCGGGAGTATAAATGCGGGCACACCGTCCGTACCAAGGTACTCTCACTTCTTCACTCAAACCAACGCTACCTCTTCTACTGGGACCTACAACTGTCTTTGACTTCGCTTCCCTTTACAAATTTTTTTTACAAAAATTGAGATTGTTTCCCCTTGCAAGGAACAATATTTGGAGACCCGGAGCGAGCCCGACGCCCTGGACATTACGGCTACTACAACGACTTGACCAGCACCCTATTCTAGAGTCTATGTACCGGACCTCGAAGTGTCTGGAACAATGGTGACATTAAAATATACATAGTTTCATAATGGAACCATAATTTAATACTGTGCTACCATTTATCAATTTTAACAATAGGAATGCTCAGTTCTTATTTTGATGAAAAGTTTAAGAACCCACCTACTTATGATTAAATTAAAAAAAAATCTTATATCCAGTATCTACACCGAAAAATATTTGAGGTGGGCTTTTTGAAGAAACATCAATACAGGAATAATGTATGGAGTGGAACTTTTTAATGATTCATAAAAGAAAATGATCAGTTTTCTCTGGTTCAATCTGAGCGCTGATAATTTACAAACCTTAAAATTAATATTCCGCAAATCCAGTCTGTTCAAATCCGCCCCCATCAGATTTACACCCTGAAACCTCAGGTCTTCATTGGTGGACGTAGACACGAGGGCCTTAATAACTTCAGGTCTAGTCAGCGGTGCATTATCTATGGTTTTGGATACTTCTATTTGGATGAACCTCTCCAGTTGGGGCACCATAGATTCAATTCCTGAAAAAGAGAAATAGATAAACAAGTTTTAGATTCCCGCCTATTTTAGAAAAGAGGATATCGGATAAATCATACCAGAAGTTTATGTGAAGAAATTAATTTTCAAGCCAGTGCATTGAAGTAAACCGTGGGCAGTATTGATTGATAAGTACCCGAAACAACGAATAAATAGCAGTAGTAGGTATAAAAAAAATTGTCAATATACGATGGCTGGTGCTTTTGCTTACAGTTGATCAGAAGCAACTCTGAATGAATGTTTCAATGGAGTATGTGGAGTATTTCAAGAGCGATTAAACTGTTTTTTTTCCAACAGTAAGTGGCCAACCGACACCAAAGAAAGCAACGATTTTGTCATCTGACAAACTGATGGCACCTGTTTTCTGGGATGCCTGCTGAATAATTTTTGTCAGTACCTTGAAAAAGGAAAAACCATTTACGGCGAGTATTACGCAGGCTTATCGTAAAGTTTGAGGGACGAAAACAAGGTGAAAAGATCCCATTTGGCTGAGAAAAAGTACTGTTACACCGAGACAATGCACCGGTTCTCACAGCATTTCCTTTCTGTTTCGGAAACTTATCAATCGACCGTCGTATATATTTTTTGTACATAACAGACTTATAGACCATTTTAGACAATTATTTTTAAACTGCTTTAATATCCGTATATAAAGAGAAGTTTTTGAAATATGATAAGTGATTTAACTGTAGCTTAAAGGTGGTTGGGTTTACAAAGTTTTAATATGGCAGAAGAGAGGGGTACCACCAACCATTTTCCACACTTCCAGAGGACTGTGTCAAGAACTCGGTCATTATAGAAGAGAAGTTATCTAGCATTTTGAAAATAATGTCGTCAGAGCTTAAAACAAGCAGTTCTTAAATAAAATTTAGTCCGCCTCAGCATAGGAACCCCTAGTGAGGAGGACAATGAAAAACACCCTGAATTACCTTGTAATTTGTTCTGATGTAAATAGAAAAATAAATATATTGAAATTAAAAAAAATAAATAAGGTTGGGTTGTTTCAAATTCCTCCATATCTGATGACCATCAAATCGACGTTCAGTCCCATTTTGTCTTTCACCATTATATACCGCCACATATCGAGAGCATACAATGAAAAGTGGCCAAGTCAAAGTCCTTGTTTGTTGGGAGATTGAGATTGAGGGTTTTTGCAATGATGAAGGCTCATACAAGTTGACTTGCGAAACTGTGAGTTTATGTCTATGCGAAGGACTTCAGTTTTAATCTGCCAACGGATAGGTATTTTGATTTGGCCACTTTCATTGCATGCTCACGATATATGAAGTATTGTTTTTAAAAATGTTTATGGCACAGCAGTCAACTATCATCACCGTCGATGAAATAAAAATTAAAATTAATGGTCCGGTGCTGATTTGGAAGATTTATATCACTATAATGTCGCTATGACATATTTAAATACCATTTCCATTGTTATGGTATATTTCTAAGTTCTTCGTGTAATATTGCACACTGCACGAATACCAGTGCTGCAATACTTGTTCGCAGTGGCATTTTCTGATGAAAAACATTTGATACGTCACTTTTATGAATATAAATGAATTGAAATAGAACAGAAATAGGTAATGTTTTCCAGTTGGGACTCCATTTGAAAAACAGATAATTTAAAAAAAGAAAAATACTAGATTTATAAAAATAAATTAAAAATATTTGCATATGCGGAAATAAAAGAAAAGGTTCTAGGTTCTTAGTATGGGTTTTTTCTTTCTTAAAAAACCCAAACTAAGAACCTAACAACCTAAATTTTAAATATCCATTCTATACAGTTGGCATTTATGACAAATGCCATTCCTTATTAACATCTACATGGCATCAATTCTCCTTCAATATTTACGTGTTTTTAAATAAAGACAGTAAAAAATGAAGTGAATTTTTTGGACCTCTGCATATACAAATATTTTTTATTTATTTTCATGAACCTGAAACTATTTTCCTTTTTTGAAATTATGTGTTTTTCTACTGAAATTGGAATCCAATTTGAAAAAATTTCCCAGAAACAGAGCAAGTGATAACACGCAACAATTCCCTTCAATCATAGAAAGGTTCGTTCTATGAGATATATGAGGTGGGAATCCGGCAAAATAATAGAAGTTTGATAATTACCATAAAATCTTGCTTCCTCTAGAATTCCTCGTGGATTTACACCACTGTCGATTATAATTTGTCCATTCCGGAGGTAATTTAAAATCGGTTCAAAATATAGAGGACTTCTGTCAACTAAAAACGCCCCGGAGGAATCTTTTGTACTTGGGCTCATATAGAACTGATCATTCTCCCCTGCGAACATCCTTGCCAACATGGAAAGTGGTTCCTTTTCAGTAATATTTGACCTAGAAGTAGTAAAATGTTTTCCTCCGACGTTTAATGTGATCCAACCATTAGAACAAGCAGAAGTCCCGCCAATAAAATTTTCACCAACAGAGATATACAAGACATCGTTGTCTCGAATTAATTGCAGGTCGTCGATTTCTCCGCCCGAAGATAGAAATATTCGTTTCGCTAAAGTAATTTCCAACTTTACTGCGGCTAACTTCAGGAATTCGTCCATCGTTTCACCCAATGCAACCACTTTTCCATCGAATTGAGAGCCATTGCGAAAAATAGTCACCCTTTTCATGTTATTTTCATATGAAAACTTTGTTTCTTTTGTTCAGACGAATATGTCATACGTCATGAAATGTCAAATTGACATTTCTTTACCATAGAACCATAGAGCGCAGATGTCAAAAAGTTTGGGTCAGCTAGTGATGGGTAGTGATGATCAATGAAATAGTTTTTCCGAAATGATCGATCATTTAATCGAAATATTCCGAAACCGGCCAGGGACAATCGTTTATCTCGAGAAACGTCAAAATTCATTAGAAAACACAGTTAAAAGCGATGTAAAAACAGCGGAAATCACTTCTTCGCACACCTATGATCTTATTTATTTATTTCTTTGAGACACAAACATGACACTTAAAAAAACACTGAAACTGTTAATAATCAAGATAAATGTCCATAGACTAATGCGTCTGAAGTATTTTTTATCAAATTATACACAAAATAAACATATAAACTTTGTGGAGGGTCGGATCGGGAGAGGCTGGTTGAGGGAGACCCTTTACAACCGGCTACCGTTGTTTGGGTTTCTCAGTTCGACGAAAAAACGCGGCTTACCGAGCCTGCAACACGAATGTCAGAAAAGAGATCAGTATCTAACAATTTGGCAAAGGAGAGCAAGAGAATTATCAGTAGGTCAAAATTTGAACACGATAGCTGCCTGCCTGAATGGCAATAGAGCATTCTGGTCTCTAGTGGGGTCCATAGATCGCAATTTGGGCCACCTGTGTGTAAAAAAAATGTATATGTATAAATATAAAGATAATCATTTCTACAATAAAAGTAAAATTACTTTGTGGTGTCATTATTGATAAGATTAATGAGAAATACATAGTGAATAATACTATTTAATATATAATATACAAGAAAAATCATATAAATAAGTCAAATCAGGGATCAAATCTATATTAACTTCAATGTATATGATTTAACAAATCACATAAATAAGTCGCCTCCATGTGGCCTCACCATGGTGTGATAATGGCTTTGAACCTCGGAACATCTGTCACAATAATTACGAAACTAAAATACTAGAAGAACTTAATAATCACATTATTACTTTTTTTATATATTCCATAAAAAACTTTATGAATTGATAATATATTATGACAAAGGATCTTAAATTTGATGCTTTATAGAAACGGAATATTTTTAAGGTAAACATAATGAGTGAGGGAATGTTTTCATCGTATGAGTATTTATGTAATCGAAACCTTTATACAAATTGGATAGTTGTTTTGAATTTATCACTCATATTCCAAAAACGATGAATTGATTGATTACATATAAACATTATCGATTAAGAAAAATCGACACCCTTCTACTGTAACAAATAAAATCTTTATTGAAATTATGATAAAGGGATCACTAGTGAATAATCGTTCAACCATAGACAACTACTTACCTTGTAATAATAAGTATTGTATATTATGGTGTGAACAAAACTAAATCCTATTTAAATGCAGGTACCGATTATTTAATCAATCTAAAAATATTATGTTTTTATGATTGAGCACTAAGGAATTCTAAAAACTGTTTTATTGGATAATCTATGATTATCACAGAGCAGAAATATAATTGCATGAAGTAACAAAAGCTTTCGATCGGAAAGCTTTGGTGGCATGAAAATTTCACATATTTAACAATCTTTAACATTTTAAATAAATCCGTTTGGTAAATGTTTTGTACAAGACATATGCCACAATGGGTCCCTTTTTCGTTTGATAAAAATATGCGTTTAATCCTCCATATCAACTTTTATTGTGGAAACTGCTCCCACACTTTTGTGGACTGTGGCTGTGTTGTTTTGTAATGGGTTCAGGGCAAAACCCACGTAGAATTGACTTAAGCATTTAAGAAAATAAATTTACTTATACACTTTCCAACTAATGTAATGGTAGAAATATCACGAAAGATCTCCCGTCACGTTCAACATAATGAATATTTCTAAAAATGGAATTCCGGAAATATTTTTTGTGTTTTGAGAACTTTTATATCGTTTTTAGCTAATACAATGGTAAAGAGCAACGGTTTACTCAGTATGTAGTTGCTTTATCCCTTTTCAGATATATAATACAAAGGGCATAAAAATTTCATAAAATACAGCTTCACGTAGGTACTTATCTCTGCAGGTGGTCAAAAGAGGAACCCACGAACGAACTATTTTTCAAATCCAAAGTTTTTGTATTCACAAAATCAAAAGTAGCTTGGTTCCCGACTGCATGTATACGTTTATACATTTGAATAAACAGTGAATAAAATTGACTGTACTAACAAGGTGCTGAATTTGCAAATTGCGAGGTTTACAGGAGAGTGAAAACAAAGTTAGATTCGACTTTCTACGCCGGATGGATCATGTAGTTTCGAACATTTTCATAAAAATCGAGTATTTAGAGCAAAACCCAACCTTTTTAGCATCATCTGAAAATTTCGAATACATTGGATAGTTTAAATACAATTTGAAAATTTTGCAGACTCGACACCTTACGTGGGGACCGTCGAAATACTTGAGTTGGACTACATCAAAAGTCTGAATAATAGAAGAATACGTATGTGACGATGCATGAATGTGAATTGACCAAGGAGTCTGGCAATCTATCCTCTCTGCGTATCATCTTTTTGATACGTTTTTTTATTTACTTACAGTATATTACATCGAGAAGATGACAATAACACAACTATATGCCAAATCTGTATTACTATACCTCCTCCAACACACACTTCATATTCCAATGCGACCTCAAACCGTAATAAAAACCAGATCCTCAACAAATATAACCCTGAATATCCCGATAACACACACCTCACACGGGCAAAAACACTTTAAGTATTACGCAATCAAACTTAATAATTGCATGTCCACCACTCTGAAACAACTACTAACTGTAAATATAATATCCACAATTAATCTCAAAAAATATGTCACAGCCTGGATAAAAAAAACAAGGTATTCATGTTATTCGAAACATGATAAAACCAAACCAAATATAACCCAAGACATAAAATACTATGCTTACTTGATAGTGCCTTCTCTCTTTTCCGTGCCATATACTTTCCCATTATCAAACTTAGTCGAAAGTATCTATAATTACATGATTACTATTTTTTAAAGGATTTGCCAACTGTAACCAATACAAAAATAAAATGTGTATTTCTTTTCAAATTATATACATAATACTAAAACACATTTATATAGCAAAATCAAAACATTTAAACACAACTAATCAATAAACATCAATACTTGTACCACATTTAGCACATCCACGAGAACACCCAGCACAGGTTTTCTCAGTGAGGTGGTCACGACACATATAATCCTCCATTCACAGTATCACCTCTTCAAACCTACCCTACACTCCATATTATAAAACATCATGCAACGCATTTTTAATAAACTTTAAAAAAATATTATGTGAAATGGTACTGTATAATTTATAGATACAAATAAAGAAATAAAAATAAGAAGATAATAGAGTTCCATACATATTCCAAACCGTTTCGTATGTAGGTTATACAAAGAAAATTTTATAATTTATTTTACCTAATTTTTGTTTTAAGGATATAATGATTAAATACGACTTAATAATAATAATAATAATTGGTTTTGATAGCCGTATCTTTACTTAAAATTTAGTTATTTATTTATCTCTTGGACGTCGAAATAATAACAATGCTATAATTTATATTCCATGAAATTTTGGCTTTGAAGTTAAGCTCGGGAACCATTAAGGTGCTGATAGAAGTTTTCAGGGTTTATTGCGTTTATTTGGCAGAGGAATTCATTTGTAAGGACATACAGTGGTGTGCGAATTAATTGGGACAAGAATTTTATTCAGACATATGAAATTAGTACAGTAAGGGGTAAGTTTACGTCCTCGCAGTTTACTTTACGTCACTTTCGAAAAATTCTGTAATGCCGTTATTTGCGCAAAGAAAATGAGTCAAGAATACGAACATTATTTCTCTTTTAGTTTATAGAGTTATTTAACCATAGATCTTTCTTCCATATGCTCCACTTAAGTTGTTCAAAGGTATACTTTTTTCTCCCGGATTGGACGTGAGTTGTCTTTTTGTATGGAAAATTCTATAGAAAATTCCAAATAAAAAGATAATCCACATGAAAACTGGACGAAAAAAAGTATCGTTTAAGGACGTCTTTAGACGATCGTTTTTTTTCGTCCAGTTTACATGTGAATTGTCTTTTTCTATCGAATTTTCTATTGAATTTTTCGTAGAAACTGGACGAAAAAAAGGATCGTTTAGAACGCCTTTAGTTTATGTGTGATTTGGCGGAAGCAGCTTATGTTGAAGTGAGTTACAAGTTTTGCCGACATAATCTTCTTGAATATGAAAGTTTATAGAACTTACAAAGGTAAATATTACGCATTACAATTTAAAAAAATTGTATGTTTATTATTATTTATATTTATTTATTGCGTGCCTGTAATGGCGTAATGCTTTTTCTGTCGAGTTAAACTTTACACAGGTCGCAAACCACATCAAATTTATCAATGAAATAGGTGATGCAAAGTAACCCCCTCCTAGGAAGGACTTTACGTCAAAATTTACCCAAGTACATACAGAATTTTAATGATATCGATTCATTCCTGTGCTACTTTTATATAATATAAAACATTATAAAATAATAAAAAAACCTTCTCTTATTTTTCTTCGAAAACAAAAAGTTCAAAGTAGTAATTTTTTTAATATTTTACGTTATATGGCAACCTCTACATTTGATTACATCTTTATTTGGTTTTGGCATTGATAAACTAATTAATAAAATATGTTTGTCATTTCATCATCATGAAACCGAAGTTTAAATTGCTGAAATCACCTTTTCTTTTATGATGCAATCCCCTTTTCTGGGACATTTCTTTATTATAGACAATAAACTTTCAATGAGATTGAGGTCGGGAGAGTTCCACAGAGTTCACATCTATAAACGCTTAGTTCGATGAATTCAAAGAATGTTTGGTTTTTATTAGTGGAAGATGAGATGATAGAGACTCCCCTTGAAAGCCCAACTCCTTCCTTATCCCGCTTCATTTGTCCTGCTTACTACAATATAATTAATGATGAGTGATGCAGTCCAGATGACATTATCTATATATATATTTATATATTAATCAATGTAAGTTTGTTGTTTGTCCTCGATGTTCTCGAAAATTACTGTACCGGTTTCGCTGAAAATAGCACAGTTTGTTTAGAAAGTAGTTTGAATGAAATCCAATATGTAAAACTGTTGCTATAACGTTTTAAAATTAGTATGAAAAACATTGAACCCGACATGTTTTATTTAGGTTAGCCCATAGATATAACATTCTGGTTAGCCAAAGATTGCATATTCAAAAGAAGGTTTTTTTTGGCTAGAATATTTTCAAATGGAAAACACGACGTAGGTACCTACTTAAGAACTTTAAGATTTAGATATATTTTGAAAAAATAAACGTTTTTAATAAAATAAAATATTCAAATGAATGTTTCTTTATTTGGAGATAGTTACTTTCGCTGACAAATCAATTATGGCACCCTAATGACAAGTGAAAAATCATTATCCTTTATTATGGCAGGTACCTGTTTAACCAAAGAGTACATTTTTTAAAAGGTCAAATTCTTCAAATCACAATGTAACCGCGGAATTTTTTTAAATTTTTTGTATAATAGGCTATATAAGTAAGATAGGTAGGTACTAGACCTTTGCAGTACAACAAAATATGTGTTTTACATGTACTGAAAAACGAATTTAAGTAAAAATATAGTAAATTAAGTAAATACTATGTAAAAACTCTTTTAATAAATACACCGTTTTTAAAAGAATGTACGTACCCACCTACCTTTACAAAGTTATTGTCTTTCTTTTAATAATAATAGTGCTTTATTCCAGAAGGCATGCGGGGGTAGTGCAATGCAATATGTTCTATGTTTTACAATAATAACATATAAAACGAAATAACAATATACATAAAAAAAAAGTAAAAAAAAAAAATCAAGACCATCAAATCCAGGCAGCCATGGCTGTAATGATGGTATTCTTGGATTGTCGTACTCTGCATAATCTTCCCATGCGGTGGCGGAGAAGTGTCCTGAAATAGTGCACTCGTCCCTCCAGGAACATTTCCGTAGTAATGTTTAGTAATGTTCCTTCAAAAAGTTGCTATTTTCAACTTATAAAAAAAATATCATTTATCATTTCTATAAAACAGAGATATCTGATGATATTTTAATGAAATAAAGCGAAAATTATGCACACATGATGAAATAATATATACGTGTATATTATTTTTACATTATATACTATATAAATTAGTATTTATTATTATTTAGTACTACGGAAATTATATTTTTTATATTTTATGAACATGTCGTATTGCATGAAACTGTATAACATTCTTTCAATAAAGGTAGTTTTATCGACAATGAAACAGAAAAAATAAATAAATGTACTATATGTTAATATTAATATTAATATAATATAATTATATATGCATGGTAAAATACTATAGCAAATATGAGTACAAAATATTTTTTTGGTAATTAAACATTTTAATAATGTGCATAAAGAAATTAAAAATATATATATACGATACGAACGACATTAAAAAATTCAAGCCAGATTTGATACTGTACTTGTCCTCAAACATAGCTAATTAATTTTCTAATAGAACTCATTTTTGTACAACTTCTCATCAGATTGTGCTACCATCTAAATATCATTCACCGATTCTTTTTTAAATTGTAACGAAAATATAAAAACCAAAACAGTTGTATAAGCGAAGTGTTAGTCCCACACCAACCACCCAGAGCCAGTCTCCTTTTTGGTGAAGTACACGATAGAATTGTTTTCCACCCTGTTCTACTTACAAACAAGTAAGCTTTTAATAAATTAATTAAAAATTTCTTTGTAATCACCACTTTAAGCGAAGATTTACTCACCAGGACATACAGAATACAGTGGTGATTACAAAGTAATTTTAAATTAATTTATTAGTAATGACGCCACAAAGTGAATACCAATCTTTTGAAGAAAGTAAACTTTTGATTAACACTTTTATGAATGATATGTGAAAACTAGTATTGCTAATTGAAATTGTTTCAATCCAATGTCTCCCATGTGTAAATTGCACAATTACATAGAATGTGACGAAATAGACATCTTTATAAAGAGCCTCGCATATTTTAAAACGGAAATCGGTCATCTTCATCGAAAATAGTAGTGTTATTAAAAATATTCAATTTTTTTAAAACTTATTGAAGTTTGTAAACCTCATTGTAATATTTAATCATTTAGAAGATAATATTAACATATCCCAAATGAAACACAAATCTGAAAAAACAACAGAAAATAAAAAGGTATCAGTCGCATCTGGGACTCGAACCCAGGACCTCTGCCGCTTAGCCCCTTAGACCTAGGCCCCGGATAGGCAGAGGTCCTGGGTTCGAGTCCCATATGCGACTGATACCTTTTTATTTTCTGTTGTTTTTTCGAATTCGTGTTTCATTTGGGATGTGTTAATATTGTCTTCTTCAATGATTAAATTATTAAAAATACTTTAACTTGCTTTATGTTTTTTTTATATTTCTTTATCTAATATTATATTTTATTTCGAAATGATTAGAAATGTTATAACATATTTTACTTCTATTTAATTTATTTTCTTCTCTTTACGTATGTTATGTTATGCTTTATGTTCTCTTTCCCTTTTTTATTATTTAGAATCTTTACCAAGTGATAACTAAACCAAAAAATATTGCATCCTGTGAATATTTTTAACTGGATTATTTAACACTTACACACTTCCCAATGTTAATTTTATAAATAGGATAATGTTAATAATCTGCAAATGTATCCAAAATAATAAATAAATAAATAAAATAATCATTTCTAAAATCAGCAACGAAAAAGGAAACATATCTTGATGTGATTTATCACACTTTTATGTAGAATGTGCGATATCTTTTTTTTTTTTTTTCCACACAGGAGACCAAGGAGGAAACAATTTCCCTCAAGGCCTATATCATCTTTGGGGATGCTGTGTGGAGGATCTTTTAGAGGATAGGAACTTGGGAGTGAACTTGGGTCTTGAAGAGACCCATGTTATAGGATGGAGGAAACACAGAGGCCGGCAGATCATTCCACAGCCGAGCTGTTGAACACAAGAACGAGTCGTAGAAGCGACCCGTTCTCATGTGACAAATGTCAACCGTGTGCAAATGTTGGGCGCGCGTTTGGCGTGTTTCCCGACTATGCACCGGTGCCGAAGGGATCAATGACGCTAGTTCCTCGGAGCATCTTCCATTAAAATACCGGTAGAACAAGGACAGCATTCCCACCCGACGTCTGTGCTCCAAAGATTGCAACCCATTTGTTAAGATAGGCGAATCTATCAAACGGACCGCCCGTTTCTGCACAGAGTCAAGGTTTTTTTTCAGATATTTTGGGACTCCCGACCAGAGGTGGCTGCCAAATTCTACAATGGGGCGCACTTGCGATTTGTACAGGGTCAGCAGTTGTGTACTATTAAAGTATCTGCGGGCTCTGTACAATACGCCCAGCTTCTGAGAGGCTAACTTTACTCGGGTTTCGATGGAGACCCCATACCTGAGCTGATCACTTAAGGTTACACCAAGCATATCAATGGAGGGCTTGTTGGGAAGATTGCTTCCATTAAAGGAGACTAGATTGTCATTTCGATCCCTTTTAGACGTAATCAGACATGATTGGGTCTTCGAAACATTAAATTCGACGAGGTTATTCTTACCCCAAGAGGAGACCCCCTCAAGGTAACCGTCCATTCTCTGTTTCAAAGCCCTCCGAGCCGTTGGAGTTTGTGTGCCCTTTGGGGGCTTGTCAAACAAAAAGCAATCATGGACTGTACTGTCATCCGCGTAACAATGGATTGGTGCACATGTCAAGAGGTCATTGATGTGCAACAAAAACAATGTCGGAGACAGAACCGATCCTTGTGGGACGCCAGCATTTATTGAATGCGAGGAAGAGATGAAACCATCAGCAACCGTCTGAATCGATCTCTCCCTCAAAAAGTCGGCAATCCACGTACACAAGGAAACGGGAAGTCCGTAAGAAGGCAGTTTGTTGACAAGTCCTCGGTGCCAAACCCGGTCAAAGGCCTTAGAAATGTCCAGTGAGACCGTTTGAGTCTCACCATAACGTTCCAGGCACCGTCCCCAAACATGCGTCACATACGCGAGAAGATCACCGCACGAGCGGTTCCGCCGGAATCCATACTGGCGGTCGTTAATGATTTTGTTCTTCTCGAGGTATGTAAGCAGTTTGTCGTTGATCACACGTTCCATCACCTTGGACAGAACTGATGTGATCGCTATGGGGCGGTAGTTGGCCGGGTTGGAGCGGTCACCTTTCTTAGGTATAGGATGAATGACCGCTTTTTTTCCAACCAGAGGGCACAGAGCCACATTTCAGGGACATTTTAAAGAGCTTTGTTAAAACTGGAGCGATTTCTGCAGCACACCTCTGCAATACCAGGGCAGGTATTCCGTCAGGCCCACTAGCTTTATTAACATCGAGCCCCCGTAAGACAAGGAGTACATCCCGATGCCGTATCCTCAGCTTTTTCATATAGAAGCCGCAGTGAGGAACCGACGGCGGGATGGCACCCCGGTCGTCGAGGGCCGAGTTTTCTGCAAACATTTTCCCTAAAAGGTTGGCCTTTTCGGTAACATTAACATTTCTAACATTAAGGCTTAGGTAATGTAGTAACTGTTGAGATCGGCCACGAACGAGACTAAAGTCTGACACTTACCTAAGTAGTTCAACACAAATGTATTCATTAAACATAAACATACCTTTCCTACAAACCTGGGTACAACGCCAACGCAAAAGGTTAAATCTACACGTTTGTCCAAGTCAAAAGTTCGCGTAACCTATCATTACGATATTCTGCGGATTTCGTACTACTGAAATTACATACCAACCCCTTCGGGAAAATTCGGAAAACTTCGGAGGCATTGCAGATTTTCCTTTGGGCGACCAGACGACGCCGAAATAATGGAAAATTGTGTTGCGCGAAAATCGGATGCCGGTGTCGATGTAAATAGAGGAAAAATGACAAATTTCTCTTTAGTTATGGCGATCTAGTGCTGATTAGTGAGCGTTTTTGTGGTTTTCATTATTGTTACGTACGTTTTAATGAGATCAGTGCATAATTAATAAGTTTTGTGATAATTGTAAGTTTGTAAATAATGATTTTTATTTTATTTTTATAACCAATAAGTGTGTTTAATTAATACAGTGAAAGTTGTAGTGAAATAATATTGTAAAACGTAACAAAAGCAAAGAAGGCAATATAAAACATTAATTCTTAATATATGAACGGCATGTCGTAATTTTAACAAAACATTTTTTAAATCTAATTGAATTTTATAATCAGAGTGCTAATCTGCTACTACAATTTTGGATAATTGAAGCATCTACGTGCCAATTTTATGTGGGTTTTTTGAAATGAGTGGATGAATGAGTTGAATATTAAATAATATGTTGAATGTAGAGCAACAGTTCAACGTGCTCCAAGAAAAGAATTTATCAAAGAATTTATCTTAGAATTTACCGGTCAGCTGCTGAGTTGGTATCGCGTCTGGGTTCCACCAAGACATCGTGAGTTCAATTCTCGGCTGGTTAAGTCCCCCATCACGACACAATTAACATCTTTCGCTTACTGTGATGGAAGTAGGAGATTTTAAAATATTGTCAGGTTATTCGTAACCTAGTGTTGGTCTTTCTTTATAAAAAAATTATCTCAAAAATTTCTTAGTTTTTCGTAATTTTATTGAAAATTGTTTTCCAAACTTAAGGAATTAAAAAAAGAAAAGTTTTTTTCATGATAATTGATGTTTTAACTTAAAAAAATATGCCGTATGTTTGGTTTGGCGAAGAGATGGCTATGCAGATGTAATAAAACGGTGAGATATTATACTAAACCGTAGAACAATGAAAGCTATTATATCCATCCTCTGTAATGTAACCTTTTCTTGCCGGTTCTGTCAACTGAGTTGACACGTTTCTAAATATTACCATATCTCTTTAAGTATACTAAATACAGAGTTCATATTTTAGGTATTCTTCCGTGATACATTTACGTATTGGATAACATTATTAAAATATGTAAATATTTATCGAAAGCAACCGAAAAAAAGTATTGTCGTAAAATCGGGAAAATTTAGTCAATATGTACGTATGCCTGCGTGCGTTGCTAACTTGCCAAGGGGTGCGGTAGGGAGCTAGAGGGGTACGGGGTTTTGTTCGCCGTTCCACGGTGTGTCAGTAGTAGTAGTTGGCGGTCTGCCGGCACTAATGGACGTATCACCCGTTTTACTAAATGTTTTTAATGTACTATCCATAAAACGAGTTACATAATAAATGTTAACTGTTCGTTTCTATCTAAATAAAAAATTACAACGTGTTTACTGTACACTGAGTGTACAACACAGGGATTTATAGCATCGTAAGTGAAGGGTTACGACAAGTAAATAAAAAAAGTGTATTTCGGTTGATGTAATTATTTCAAAGTCGGCACAAAACTTTGATGTTTTATTAGATAAAACAAACACTTTGTTTTGAATCACTAATTTATTTTAAATTCATCACCAACCGGTTTGGCTCATCCAAATCCTTGTCAATAACAAATTTAAAACTAAACAAAATTATATAGAGTTAACATATATACATATTATATGTGAGACATACAAAATATAATAAGAGGGAGACAAAATATAAAACGAAATAATTTTTTTTATTTTTTTTTATCAATAATGACGTTCAAACTTAAATACCAGTTTATTTTGTTTTTTTTTTTCTAAAGTTGGTTTTCATGGTTAAAACAATTTTCAAACAAGTTTCAATTTTTCAAAGGCCGCCAAAACGCTCCAAATCTATGGCCGATCGGATTTAATCAGTTTTGAGGTTAGAATGTCAAAACAAGGATGAGCTTTACCGTACATCGTTTTATATTCTATCCATGGCGTGATTTATATTATTATAGTATTCAAGTGTGCAAAATGATTAGTTTGATCATGAATACTCTAATTTCTTTCATGAATAATAGTTTTTTATATTGAACAACAATTATAGAGCTTAAAGTCACCCAAATTAAATTAAAATTTTGCCAAAACTAAAAAAATACATAATTAAAATTCAAAAAAAAATCGAAAAATAAAATTTTTCATACTAATCAGATTTCATAAGTCAGATATTCCAAATGCAACGGTACCAATATAACACGGTGTTTTGGTGAGATGATTTTTTATTCACTTTTGAATAACGATTTATAAATTCTACGTATAATTATATATAATGAAAATATATAATGATCTATATGAATATATATTTTTAAAGCCATTATACTTTTCACTGGAGTTCCTTATTTACTGAATGTAGAACAACAGATCAATACGTATATAATTGCGTAGTAGAATAATAAATATGCAATACCGTTATTTTATGAGAGGAATCTTTGATATAGTTATTTCATTGCTTCGTTAAAGATTATCCAGAAAAGTGAAAGATAATATAATTTGATTACCCTCATTGTAATATTTAATCATTGAATATAATATTACCAAATCTCAAATGAAACAGAATAGACACATAAAATAAAAAAAAAGGTAACGGTCGCATCTGGGACTCGAACCCAGGACTTCTCGGTCTATCCGGGACCTCTAACCAATTGAGCTAATGCCACCTTATTGCTTTTTGTCCTTTTTATCGATATCTTACTTCAATTTAAGAATTGTTAATAATCTTCAATTATTTCTATATATTTTTGATTGGTCTCTTTGTATATTATCTGCAAGAATCTGCCCGAATTTATTTAAATCTAGATGGTGTTTTGGATATCCCTATCCGTTTTTAATATTATTTTTTAAATTATTTATATGGAATATCTATTGACTTTTCCTATAAGTCTAGGATTAATATTCTATTTTTATTAGAATAACTCATTGAAACTTATAAACCCTTCTGTAATACATATTTTTTAATCATTGAAGATAATATTAACAAATCTCAAATGAAATATGAATCAGAAAAGTGCTTAGAAATAAAGTAAACAGTTTTATGTAAAAACTCTTGACTTAATAAAACTTTTTTTCGGATACCTATTTGATATCGATACCACGGAAATGTACCTTTAACGATTAACTCCTGTACGTAGACAGATACATACCTAAAAAATATCATGTAGATAGATTAGGTACTTTACTTGGTTCATGTCTAGATAATATTCATAGCTTTGTGGAAAGCGATACCAAACATATTTTCCTATAGCACCTTTATTATATGAATATATCATATTAATCATACAGGACGAATGAATCACATTTAAGCACTTTTTTGAGCGATGCACTGCACATACATGCAAATGCAATCATATGTTATTTTCTCGAAATCATGAAATAATAATAATATTTTCTTCTTCAATTGATGTAAAATAACTTTGTTGTGTCATTTATTTAAATTAATGAGAAATCTTTTGTGTAAACATTTATCTAATATATAAATATAAACATTTTTCGGAAGCTAAGCTTCCCTCATCAGGATACAAAGTATTTTATATACAAAAACTTAGCTAACATAAAACATATTACAAATACTCAGTCAAAGGATACACAATATATGTACATAAAATTACAAAACTCATTCAATGATACATAAAGTAAATAGAAACAAAAGACAAAAGTGTTTCATTATATATTTAGTCCAATAAAACGCCTCTGTTGGTTATAACTTGTTATAAGATATGGTCAGGTCTCGAAAAGTATTCCTCCAGCTAGCCTGGAGAGTGTGATCCTGAAGGTGACTGAAAGAATTAAATGCCTAGGACACATAATCACCAGTAATCTGATGGACGATGATAATATTGATAGGCAAATACAAGTTCTCAGCGTAAAATTGAACATGTTCAGCAGAAGATTTTACTAATTGTTTTTGTGTTTAGTTCGTAGAACTCCATTTAATTTTTTAAAAATTTAATGTAAATCCAATTTAATAACGTTATAATTAAGTTCTTCAAGTATTTTTTTAGTTTTTATTATTGTGACAGCTGTTTCGGCATTCAAGGCTATTTTCAAACTGCGGTTAATCCACATTGTAACGACTTATTTATATGATTTTATTCACTCTCACGGTGTTCTAATTTGGACGGGTTTTTAAAAGTAAGGATTTATTATCGGTGAAATCGATTTAGTTAAAAAATAATTAAAATTCTCTATTCTGTGGGGTTTTTACATTTATAATGTGTTTCCCCGTATTTAAATGATTCTTAATTGATTTATTTAAATGTGTTATATTATTTTGATAATGTGAACATACTGAGAAGCGGTGAGTATATAAATTTCCCTACTTTATTAATTAATGTTACATTGGGATCATTCGTTCGTTTATTAATTTCTAATTATTCAAGTAAATTTAATCTAAGACCCCTTCTTTCTATATGTAAGGGTTTAGGCTCGTTGTTGTCAAGTGGGACGTGATTATTTACTAACAGATGTTCTGCGAATTTTTAAAGAAGTTTTTACCTTTTCAGTAGTTCTGTGTAAAGGACTCTCTTCCTTGCCTTCTGCGCCACGTTGTACACGTACGAGCTCTGCGCAAACTACAAAAAGAGCATTATGGAAAGACTAACCGTTTTACTTACAATGAATCCTTGTTGCGCCGTTACAGCGATGGTATAGCTATGCAAGCAATAGGTCCCGCATAATTTAAATGCCGCAGCTCCTTAAAGGTTTTATTTTCATATATAACATATTTTATTATTTTTTTTAAATGTTTTATATGTCATGTATGATTACATGTACTCTTTAATGATTATTTTATTTTAATAAACCTATGCATGTTAGCTTTGTATGGAACGTGTGGGACTGCATTAACCTACCACATACCGGAATAAACCCTTATTATTATTATTGCTACATATTTTTAAGTAATATGATAACATTTTTCTTACAAAAATGTCAACATTAGCTTACTCTATATTGTTATATAGTCGACACATTTCAGACAGGGGATCTAGCAATATTATTTTTGAGTGTATTCAGGTGGAATGTACTATGGGGTCTTAAACAATTGGAATTAGGTACATTTATTTCAATACTGCTAAGGCATAATGTAGTATCGAGATGACCGTGAATTATTTCATATTAAATCAATCATCTGCATTATAGTTTTAAGTGTATTAAGGTTGAATTATTCAAGACGTACGTCGTGCGTTCTAAGATGGTCATGTAGACCAAATTTGAAAGATAATTTTTAGTTTTTTATGATAACAGATTCAAAGGTGTTTACATATTTGTAGTAATCTGGAATCCAAAGAGTGCTTCCATATTGCAGTTTATTTTTAATTAAGGCGTCATGAACGACTAGAATTGATTAAGGAAATGTTAGAGTTATAATTAATGTTTTTTTTATGTCTTGCTAAATAGCAATCCAATATTCTTCTTCTATCTTCTTTCTTCTATATTATATAAAGAAGGATGTCCCGGGCGGGCGGGGTGTATTTGTTTTGTACACAAATCTACAGTTTCATTCCGAGCTTGATGAAATTTTGCACACTTGATCTACAAAACAAGAAAAAGGTCACTGTCTACATTAGATTTGGAAAAATCACCCTCACCCCCCTTTTCCACCCTCAAAGCCAAATTTTTGTACTTCCCGATGAAATTTTGTACACTTGACGTTCAAAGTAAGAGGAAAATTATTGTGTAGGGGTAGGGAGTAGGAGTAGGAGTAGGGGTAGGAGTAGGAGTAGGGGTAAAACTTTACTTCAAACCATTAACAACCACGGGAAATGCCGGGTACTTCAGCTAGAGAGAGATAAAATTCACTTATATTTACAATTGGATTATAAAAGTACATTCAAATATATAACTTATATTTATAACCCGGTTTCGCCAGAATTTGAACAGTCTCAATTGGAACATTTTTTCTGATCAAACCAAAAATTTGAAATAACCCATATAACGTCTCACTGCTTTCTTGAAGTCAAATTAGTATTTTAAAGCTCCATAGATCATGATGGAAATGACATTGAAAGGTGATTGCGTTGACTTGCCTTGACAAAAAGATTTGAAATTTAGATTTCTGCGTGGATTTTAAAAAAATATGACTACCGCACAACAGTCCCAACTGCTCCCGATAGTCCGGAGCCAGTGGGGATATGGCATCTCTAATTGGGGTATGTTGTGAGAGTGAAGTGATTGGGGAAAAGAACGAGTTGGGGAGAGAAAGGTAGGAGAGCACCTGGCTATTCAGATCTGGTCACCAAATACGGATAAAGCCATTTTACCCAACGTTTAGATTCTGAACGGCGGTTCTGAGCTAATTTACCGATCCGATATGAACGATAAAGCAATTACATAATATAATTATATTCCACAGAGAAAAAAATAACGAAGTTACATCCTGAGGTGAATAATTTATTTTGTCATAATGCATCATTATGGCAAAGTGTCATAGATTAGTTACGATACATTACATTCACGACATTTACCAGAACTAGGAAATAAGCTTTTTCCTGTAACACACAAAATAACGCTATCTGAAACGTACCACGTCAATCTGTCAATAACGTAAATTACATTGCGCGGTTTATTCGTAAAAAAATACTCGTCACTGTCAACAGACATAAAAGCTTTTGAAAACCGGGAACAGTTTTTCCCCGTTTTGTTTTCCATGAATTTTTCAGTTGGAAGCTGATTTTCGTCTCTCGGGGAACACGAAAATAATCATTACGTTTCACATGATGAAAAACTGTAAATAGAATAAACGGATTACATATCTTAAATAGTTATGTCGTGACAGCTTTCTCGTATATACATATACAGTCAGATGTATATACGGACCAGACAGTGGCTGCGTTGGCATCGTGTCTGGGTTCCACCCAGGCGACGTGAGTTCAATTCGTAGGCTGGCTAAGTCTTCCATCACGACACAAGTGAGGCTTACTGTGATGGTAGTGGGAGATTTTCAAATATTGTCAGGTTATTCGTAAACGGGGAATGTTTGTCTTTCTTTAAAAAAATATATATATACTATACATTAAAACGAATGTTTGTCTGTCTGTCCTCGATTTTCTCGAAAATTACTCTACCGGTTTCGCTGAAAGTAGCAGATGGTTTTTTTAGAAGGTTTAGAGAGTAGTTTTAATGAAATCCAATGTGCAAAACTGTTGCTATAACGTTTTAAAATTACCATAAGCACTAACCGGCAAGCCTAGCTAAGCAATTTACTGGTGAATTTCTTCCATTTATGGATATGATTGTCTGAAAATATGTGTTTTAAGTTAACAATTAACATTTTAAAAAATATTAAAAACAAAATTTCTAAACCGTTAATGCATATAATCAACACAAGTTTTCAATGCGGAGTATTTCCATGTAATTACAAACAAACTACCATAACTCCAATATTTAAGTCTGGTAATCCCGAAGATGTTAATAATTACCGTCCCTTTTCAGTAATCTCAAATATTGCAAAAATTTTTGAAAAACTTGTAAAAAAAAGATTTAACCAGTTTATAAAATGTAATAGCATAATTCACGAAAATCAATTCGGCTTTATGGAAAGTAGAAGCACAAAGGATGCAATTTCAAAATTAACTAGCCTTATTCACACTTCATTAGATAAATCACTAAAATGCCTCGGAATTTTTATAGATCTCAAAAAAGCGTTTGATAGCATATCTCATAACAAACTTATAATTAAATTAAGCAACATTGGAATAAATAGTACAGCTCTGGAATGGATAAAAAGCTATCTTTTCAAACGTCCTCAAGTGGTAAAATAAACGAGGTACTTAGTCATAAAAAAACAAGTAATTTTGGCATACCTCAAGGTACAGTACTGGGACCTCTACTTTTTATCATCTATGTAAATGACATATTCATGCAAAAGCTAAACGGAAAAATAATATCTTATGCTGACGACACTGTCATAATAATTGAAGGTACTGACTGGAATTCTATTAACAAGCTGGCAAATACTGATATTAATATATTAAAAAATTGGTTCGATAATAATCTACTCTCCCTTAACACTGGAAAAACAAAATTTATTCCTTTCTCTATCAATAAATTTAAATCAAAACCAGAAATAAAAATTATAATACACCAAAGTAACTGCAACAGAATCAATTGTAATCAAGCATGTTCAATACTTTGTCCAACTTCCAAAATTAAATACCTTGGTGTATATATAGACCAGCATTTTAAATGGAAAACACATATTTGTGAACTTGTTAAACGAATTAGAAAATGTATATATATATTTATAAGACTAAGAAATATTCTTAGACTAGAAAACCTAAAAAGAATGTACTATGCAATTGTTCAGTCTATTTTACAATATGGAATTATTGGCTGGGGGGGAACATATGATAATATTTTAAGTCCACTTAAAATAATTCAATGATTGATAATAAAGGTAATTTTAAAAAAACCATCATCATTTTCCACTGAAAAGCTTTTTACAATATTCAATGTACCTACAGTAGATAAAATTTATAAAAAATATGCAATTATTCAAATCTTTAAAGAAAAAACGTTAAATAAATTACAATTTAATATATCCGCAAGGTATCAACAAAACATTAAAATCCCACCATTCAATACTAAGCATACGCAAAACACATACCTATATCTAGGAATAACTTTTTTAACAATCTGCCATCTGATCTTAAAATTATAGAAAATATCCATGAATTTCAACATAGATTAAAAAATTACCTCAAACTACTGTAACAATTTTTTTAATTTTTTTTTATTTTTATTATTATTAGATTTTTTTTTGTCTTTTATTATTATCTTCTCTTCTTTTCTTCTACTTTCTTTTCATTTTCTTTAATACTATTACTAGTGATAAATTACAAAATTCACACGACAAATTCATATTTTCCTGCTATTGTACAACAATATTTTAAGTTATGATTTGATTAATTAAGCGATAATCACTCACCAAACACAAGAACCTTGTTTCTTTATGGTGAGGAATAGCTATATTATATTTTTTGTTACACTATATGAATCATGTCTTATTTTTATATACTCTCTGTAAAAAAAATTATTATATTAAATAAAAAAAATAAAAAATAAAAAAAAGTTTAGTTCTAAATTCTATCGAGTCTTTGATCATTCAAATCATGCGCAGTTCATTCCTCATTATATAGTAATGAGTTTTCATTACGTAATAATGAGTTTTGCGATTAGGTTTTCTTTCGAAAAGGAAGTCTTAGTTCATTTCTTCTTCTTGTAGAATGGTTATGTCCGTGCTGATGTTTTATAAGAATTCAGAATTTTGATGGGTATTTATTTGCACAAAATGCACACGAGCGATGCAAACCTTGAGCCCTGTATAGCTCGTCTATTCTAAATAAATCATAATCACAAAAAGGAACTCCAGGACTTTAGTTTTCATAGTCAAAATAATTTTCAAAGTTTCAATTTTTCAAAGCCCGCAAAAATGCTCTAAATCTATGGTCGGTCGGTTTTGATGAGTTTCGAGGTTAGAATATCATATGTCAAAACAAAGATGAGCTTTACCGTACATAATTGTATAGTCTATTCATGGTAAACCATAACTAAACATAAGTAAAAAAAGTATGTACCCTTTTAGAAACTTCAACTCTAAGAATAATAATAGTATTAAGTATTAAATTATTATAATATCCGTATTGATAATTGGTTTGATCGTGAATACTATAATTTCTTTCATGAACTTAAGTTAAAATTATGCTAAAACTAAACAAATACGTATTTAAAATACAAAAAAAGCGAAAAATATTTTTTTCACACTAATTCAAA
>JAHDVE020003874.1:0-13844 GCA_022606495.2 Halesus radiatus
AAACGATATTAAAAATAGAAAATGGAACAGGAAGCGGAATAGAGAAAACTCTGGTTAAGATTACATGTTTATTAACATATCGACTTTTATTATAATTTTTTTTTCAGACTGCTTTCATTCTGTACACATGAACAGTAACAAAAGTACAAAAAATAGTACTGTCTTATTTCAACATGGCTTAAATGAAGATACCTTATTTGATTGTCTCTTGACATTTTCAAGGTTTATGCTGAAGATATCAATAGAAAAATTATTTACCAGCAACGGTTCATGATAATTTCATACAAATATGAATCGGCACACATTTTAAAAGTGATAAAGAGTCATTAAAAGTAGGAACAAAAAAAAAACTTGTTCGAAAACTTATTCTAACCCAACGAAATTAAAATACAAGTATTTTTTATTATTAAATTAGCTTAGGTGTGATTAGGTTTCGGGATAGTTTTTTCATTCTCTTTCTACTTTTAATGGCTTTATATTATGACTTTTAAAAAAGTGCGTCTATTTAAACGTGTCTGGAATTATCCGGTCACCAGCAGCACTATTCCCCGAGTCATGCTGTGCTGAGCCAACACGTCTGTTCTGCCATGTGGTATGTGTAGCAGTTCGTAATGCCGCCACTAGTGGTAGTTGTTTATATCCCTTAATAATAACAGGGTATTTCTATAGCGCTGTTTTGTGCGCTTTAAATATGCGCAATACACATACAAAAACCTACTTCTTTGGTTATCAAGTCACTCATTCTCACACCAATAGCAGTTGAATAAACTCATCATGTTGTCATTTCTCTGCAGAAGTAGGCAGACAGGTTGAATCTCTGACATTCCCTCCATGTTTCATTGTTCTTTCACATTTATACGAAGTCTCGTACAAACTAACTAACGAAACATCACACCTTTTCACTGCAGGAGTAAGAGCAGAGAGGATGGACCCCCAAACAAATCAGTCTGGGCATACACTTCTTTGCTTCATTCGCATTTACACATCGTTTCGTTAATTCTCATCTGTTATTCTAACTTAAGAGATGACCCAACATAAGTATTTAAATCACTTGATCATCCCATGTCTTCCTCGAGTGTCCCCGTCTTCTTTTTTCATTCACATTCGCGTTATATATTATTTTCGTCCGGTCAGTGGCTGAGTTGGCATCGCTTTTGGGTGTCACCCAGGCGTCGTGAGTTCAATTCCTCGGCTGGCTAAGTCCTCCATTACAAGACAAGTAACATCTTCCGCTTACTATGATGGTAGTAGAAGATTTTCAAATATTGTCAAGTTATTCGTAACCAGGGAATATTTGTCTTTCTTTAAAAAAAAAACACTTCTCTCTTCGTTCAGTCGTTCTACATGTATGGGAGGGGGAAATGAGTATCGCCGCCCCGGGAACCATTCATTGGATAACCTACACCTCTGCCACATATCAACCCAAGTGGTTCGCTATGTTTGGTTACTTAGTAGGGATGCGCGGGTTTACGGAATGATGTTTATCCAGGACTTTGCGACAGATGCGTCTGCCCACCAGCTACCGGGTGGGCCGGATCGGGAGGGGCCGGATGAGTGAGACTCCTTCCAGCCGGACTCTCTTGATCCGTCGCCTTTCATCGCAATTGGAGGGAGATGTCCGTTACTCCTGGACACACTGTTTCCCACATTCCTACCCGCCCTTCATATCCTTTTCCTTCCCAGAACTACCTCTTTTATTCTATTAAAAACACCCTTAAATATGACATGGCCCTGAGGGCAGTAATTTTTCGCTTTTTAGTATTCCCAAACCATCTATGCGTCTTGTCCACAATCCTCTCATCGTCATAGAAATTTAACCCATAGTATCTAAACTAAATTTGTACACATAATAAAGGTTTTTTCTTTTTTTTTTATATAAATACTCTTTTGGAAAATATTTCAACCTGCTTCATCGAAAATAATTCCAATCACTTAAAATGTCGATAGAATATTTAACTAATCATGTTTTAAAATGTATTTCTCAAAATCAAACGAGCCCAGCATCTGGGAAATATTAATTATCATTTCCTACCCACTCATTGTAAAATTTGTTAACTTTTTGCTACAAAAATTAAATACACTAAATCGAGGTTCAATTACAATAGAGGTATTTTTGGAGATCCCTTAAATCAATGCCGTACTTTATCAGTGTCCTCGAAATATATCACTTTCCAGAATTATTTATTAATTCAAGAAACCAATAATTTTAGTATCGAAGCAAGTAATATATTCTCAATAATTCGAGGTTATTTATGTCAACACAAATACGCCGGAAAGGTTCGGCCATCTTTGTTTTCAATTATTCAAAAGCTGTTCGAATTTGGAACAGGATATCGGCGGGTTATTATTCAAAATGGCGGGAGCGACATTCGAAATGGGAGACGGCGAATATAAATGTCTAATGCAAAAGCATTCCTTATGTTTATTAAATTTAAAATTGAAAGATGTTTAAGGGATTCTGTAATGGCTTCCTGGCGATTGTTAATTCAAAAACGATTCACGAGACTCCACTTTTACATAAGCTGGCTAACCGGGGAAGGAAATAATAGATTATTTTTAATTTTATGAGATTCACAATGTTAGCTATGTTCAGGCTAACATTAATAATATTATGTGATTTTAAAGTTTTGCGTTCGGGAGAACACTGCGCTTTTATTATGAAAGCTTCTATTAATAACACGAGTTGAGTATATTGTGATTTTTATTTAAAAAGCTACGGCTAACCGTAGATTAAATTACTTGTTCTTTGATGTATTAAGATTGTTTGAATGGTGCTTTTATTGGTTGGAGAAGTAGTATTGACCGGTCAGTGGCTGAGATGGCATAGCGTCTAGATCCCATCCAGGCGTCGTGAGTTCAATCCGTCAGCTAGCTAAGTAGTGGTGGGCGAAGCGGCTCGGTTTAGTGAGCTGGATGACTAAATCAGTTCTTTGTAGTGATCCGGCTCGATTGAACGACGGTTCGCATCTTCCCGCACCATGCCCTCTCCCTCGCTCCCTTGCCCCTCCTAAAGACGTCCTTAAGACGCTCTTACACGATACTTTTTTCGTCCAGTTTTAATGTGGATTGTCTTTACAGAGAGCTGATTTAGTCATCCGGCTCACTAAGCCGAGCCGCTTCGCCCACCACTATAGCTAAGTCCTCCATCACGACACAGGCAACATCTTAACGAAAACAACATGTAAAAATAATTGGGCTAATTATAAATGTATCAAACGTGTCTCTCTTTGTATCTCTTGTTTTTATTGAATTTTGTATAACTGAGTGATTTTTTGTAATTTTATGTTTTGTGTATTCTTTGCGTGATTATTTGTAATTTAACGTAATTTATGTATATTAACTGAATTTTTAGAACTGTATTGTTCTCACGTAAGTGTAAGCATCTGTAAAAACCTAGTATAAATAAATCTTCCGCTTACTGTGTGGTAGTAGGATATTTCCAAATATTGTCGGGTTATTCGGATCCCAGGAATGTAAATACAAATTTAGCACTGAACGATTATTTAAAATAATTTAGCATTCTTTAAAACCTTTCATACAAAACGGTATAAATAATCGAAGCCCAATGGCTTGTTTCTTTGATAACATTTTAATGTTTTTTTAATCATTGAAGATAAAATTCACGAATCTCAAATAAAAATATGAAATAGAAAAGACAGAAAAAAAGTAAGAGTCGCATGTGGGACTCGAACCCAAGACTCTCGGTCTATTTGTGATATTATTTTTGATATCACACTTCATTTTATTGTCATATTTTTTAGGCTTCTATCTTTCTATATTGACTGCAAGATTCTTCCCGAAGTTATTTGCAATCTAGATAGTGTCTCGGTAGTAACGATCAGTAGGAGATTTTTTTTCAAATGTGGAAATTTTTTATTCTTTAAATTTATTCAAAATGAAAGAGAGAGATAAAAAAAATTACCTAATATAATTAGGTTTTAATGTGCCAAGGATAGCATATTAAACTTTGTATCTTATTGAAGTGGTTTAGTAATAGCACTAATAACATTATTAAATGTATAAGCAAAGGGAGGATGGGTAAGATCCTCAATTATATGATCTGAGGTAAGATACCTACTTAATTGGCTAAGTACTTAATTGGACTTTCTCCGCATTTGCCTAGCGGTGAAGGAAACCATAGCAAACGAATTAAGGAGAAAACAGCCTGCCGTGTGTTCTAATTGTGTCTCCGATTTGGGTTTTCCAAGCAGGGCTTACGATTCGCTCTAATAATCCTAGACGCTTTGTTTGCATATTTACGCAATACCGCCGATATTACCTACTTTGAATTCTCTCCTGTATTGGTGTCATGCGCAAAAAGCAGGTAATCGGCAAAAATCACAAATTTAACTAAACGTAAGGACATTGATTTATATTGCGCCGTTTTTGTGGAAACTCACCTCCCTGTAAAAATATTACTTCCTATTCACTATCTAATTATGTACAAACGGATACAGAAAAACATACTTACCTAGCAGGTCGCTTCAGATGAACACTGTTTTATTAGAAAATTTATAAAATTTAAGCTTAGGGAAGATATGATTTTTACAGCTGCTATTTTATCCTCTTCTATTGATGTTACATTTATTAGAAGATTGGTGGCATAAGAAGAGTTGGATTATTTGAAATATTAATAATTTTTAGGACTGGATATATTTATAAAATGACCTTAAAAAGTTTTTAAAAGAAATTGACTTTTTTATAAATTTAGTTATTTACAGTGTTGCGGGCTGTTGACTGCGTGAAATTATTTATTTAATTTATAAGTGACTTGTGAAGGTAAGCACTAACCGGCTAACCTAGCTAAGCAATTTACGTGTGCATTTCTTCCATTTATGGATATGATTGTTTGAACAGATGAGCTTTGAGTTTAGCTCTGAATTCTGTCGAGTATTTGATCATTCTTAAGTCGTGCGGCAGTTCATTCCAAGTTTTAGGTTCTGATACTCCGAAAGCACGCTCACTCAACTTATTATAAATTGTGAGTTTTGGTTCCTTCAACCTATCGATAGCTGATGACGCTGCTGACCTAAGAGTGGACTGCCGTGAATTGGTATTTTCAGCAATACTTAGTTCCGATAAGTAAGCCGGACCCATTCCATTAAGTGACTAGAATACCATCCAGCGGAGGTTGAACTGGATTCTTTCAGGACGTTTGAGCCAGTGGAGATTTTTGAAATGCTCTGAAATGTGTGTTCTTTATTAATCATTCCTCATATTTAGTTCAATTTGTGTTTTTTTTCGAATAGCTGCCTTTTTACTTATGACAGCAGCGTAATAATGTTGATAATTTTGTAAAGAGAGGTGTCAAAAAATTACATACAATTCTTTTTTTCCACCTTGATTTTTTTTGTCGGTATGTTTATATATACAAAGTAAATTTTAATTCATTTATTATTCTTTTTGTTTTGTTTTTTCTTAGTTCTCAGTAGAGAGTCCCGTGCTGAAGTAGACTAGGATTATTTAATTTGTTGTCATCTAATTAGGTTCGTTTTCTATGTCGTTTTTAGTACCGTTTTTAAAATTATTTTGTTGACTCCTTTCTCCCAGAATTTAATTCTTGACTTGTACGCATTAAACTTTTCTTTTCGTTTTATATCTGGCGGTAGGATGTTGTGGAGTTTTGTTGCAAAATACATGTAGTTTCTTTGTACGAATGTAGTTTTATAAGATGGACTGTTTTTTATGTCATTGTAATAAGATCTAGTATCATTTTATAACGTAGTATATTTTTATCATATA
The DNA here is from genome assembly GCA_022606495.2 of Halesus radiatus. NCBI lineage: Eukaryota > Metazoa > Arthropoda > Insecta > Trichoptera > Limnephilidae > Halesus > Halesus radiatus. The sequence continues at coordinate 5,743 of JAHDVE020003874.1, forward strand.
TTAGTAGTGCATTTGGTAAATTAAAACTTTTGTTCGAAGGCGTTTTTATGGGTAATTGTCTCTATGAACTCCAGTGAAAAATATTATGGGTATAAAACTATATATTCATGCAGATCAGCAAACGACGATTCTGAATATATAACTTGTATTATTTATAATTATACGTAGATTTTATAAATCGTTATTTAAAAGTGAATAAATAAACATCTATTAATTGATAAACTAAAGTTTTTTAAGACAAGATTTTTGTGCATAGTGCAAAGGGTAACAATTATTTTTATAAACAATAATTATTAGCCTGAAACACTCATCCAAATAGAAAAAAAACCTTTCCGAGAAAAGATAAAGATAAGCCGACGTAGCTCAACGGTAGAGCATCTGACCGGCAATCAGAAGGGTGCAGGTTCGAGTCCTGTCGGCGACATTTATCTTTTCTCGGTAAGGTTTTTTTTTCAATTTGGATGAGTGTTTCAGGCTAATAATTATTGTTTATAAAAATAAATAAACATCTCATTAAAATAGCTTGTTCTGTTGGTACCATTGCATTCGGAACATCTGACGTCACATGTGTATTCTGTTTGTGGATTAGCATTGACATTTTTATTTTTAGACTTTGTTTTGTGATTTAAATATGTTTTTTTTTTGTATTGGCGAAATTTTATCTTAATTTGGATCACTTTAAGCTCTTTAATTGTTGTTCAATATAAAAAAAGTATTATTAATCATATAAATTAGAGTATTCAAGAGCAAACCAGTTACCAATATAAATATTATGATAATGTTATTTCTCAATACTATTATTATTTTTTAAGTTAAAGTTTTTAAAAAGTAAATAATATTATTACTTATATTTAGTTAAGGTTTACTATAAATAGAATATAAAATTATGTACGGTAAAACTCATCCTTGTTTTGACATTTGACATTCTAACCTCAAACCGGCGGTATTTGAAAAATTAAAACTTTGAAAAATTTTTTTACCACGTAAACTAACTTAAGAAAAAACAAACGAAATATCCTGGTATTTACTTGTGAACGTAATTATTTATAAAAATAAATAAATATTGGTCTAGAGTTCCGTATTATATTCAATTGTGTACGTCGATACTTAGATGTCACAGATCCTCAAACAATAATAATTCCATATTCGATTCGAGAATGAACTAACTAACTAACCATCACGCCATTTCCCCGCAGGGGTAGGCAGAGAGGGTGGACAGCCAAACGACTCGATCTTGGCATACACTTCTTGCTTCATTCACATTCATACAACGCCTCATACATTCTCTTCTGTTATTCTGATTTCTGACATGGTCCGACTCAAGTATTTGATTCACTTAATCGCGCCATGTCTTCCTCGGGCATCCCCGGCTTCTTCTTCCATTCACATTCGCGTCAAACATTCTTCTTATACTCCTTTCTTCGTTCATTCGATCTACATGCCCGAACCATCTAAGCGTCCCTTTCTTAATCTTACTCATTACGCTTACATCAGCCTTGCATTCTTTATGAATCTCAATATTTTTCACACGTTCATACATGGTTTTACCACACATTCGTCTCAGAGATCACATTTCTGAATGACATAATGCGTAATAGACTTTTTTCATATTCTTTTTATTTTACAAATTTCTCAGATTTTTAAAGAAACGAAAAGACTTGTGAGCTTTTCCGTAATACCTTTATGTGTACGCCGCATCTAAGATAGTAATCAATTACTACTCCGAGATATTTTATAATATTTGCTCATATCTTCTGCATTGTGCATCTAGTCGAAATCTTTCCACATGGACAGAAGATTGAAAATCTACAAGCAGGCCCATTATTTTTCCCGGATTCAACATCAAACGGACATTATTATCTTAAACTTAACGCTTTGTCATTGACAGCTACCGTAGTATTGTGTAAATCCGTGCTGTGTTGTATTGTGAAGAATTGTATGCATGCAAGCAATGTTGACAAAATAAGATACTATATTGCAATATATGAACTTATATGCTCCATTTTCAAGTAAAAAATTCTGCCTCAATACAGGTTCGCCTTGTGAGGCAGATTATGTACAATTATAAATATATTATACTTATGCTGTAACTGTTCTTATATGAAAAGTGTCATAAGTTATTGTAACATATATTGTGTAAAAAAAAAAGTTGACTCAAATGTAACCAACACAAATGTAAAAAGTAGTTTGTATATTATATTCGTGTTTTTTTTTGATGAAATAAATAAAAAAATAAATATCAGAACTGTTTTTTGAAGAAGTGTCATTTCATAGTATGATTTTTTTCGTAATTAAGTTTATGGACGTATTAGGGTTAATTGGTATTTTACTTTTTTTCTTTTGTATTAATGTATGTTTTTTCTTATTGTTTCAGGTAAGTGTCTACCGACCTCTATTCCAGCTATCCCTGTCAGTAGCGTGCATTGCTCTATGATCAAAGGTAGGATGTGTGTAGTTTTTCAAATTGTGAAACGAGCGTATAAGTTACTTACCAAAATCATGGAAAAAAACATTTTGTTCGGTTATTAGTAATATTTTATGAATACCTTTTCATTTATTTTATGGTACCTTTTTTATTAGGGTAGGCACAGCTTTTCACCCTTTATGGACTGCCACTGATCCCTATCCATGTTGCTTTGTAAAAAATGTGAGCAATCTGTTACAAACAGAATTTATCTTTTTGAAAAAAACAGTTTTTAAAACAATCCCTTGGATTAAATATTTATATATTTTTTTTACCTTTGCTTTTAACCTTTCGGATTAAAACAAAAAAATATTAAAGTTAGCTTTGTTATAAAAAAATATATAACGATCTTAATAATCGTATGACTAACGTAAATGTAGAATGCTTTCATTGTAAATATCACTTTTACCTAATGAGCAAAAACCATATGGCCGGATTATTCTCATGCTGTCGTTTCAGTGATACTGATGACTCTGTCGTATTATATTCTCCTGGCACTCCTTTCTTCCATATCCGCCCTACATGTCAAAACCATCTGCTCGTTAATGCCCGAAATAATGACGGAATCAATGATTTCTCTTTGTCTCTCTGCTCGGTTAAGACTTAATGCCAGTGATTTCATCCTCCCACCGTATTCCAAACACCCGACGATAAACCTTATTTCAGAGCTTCCAGGCATGCTTTTGTACTTACCAAAGAAACTCACGCAGAATCTCCTGCCTGAATGATACAAACGGTAAACTTATCATCATAATGTAGGGAAAATATTACGTGTGTATTATCGTTAGCATGTTACGGCCAGGTTTTTGAATTTTCAACTTCTCACCCCGAACGCAGGGGCAAATTTACGACAAGTTGAAAAGCGCGCGGGAGGACGGCGAAGAGTTAAATTAAATGGAATAAAAAGTAAATAATTATTTTCTGTAGGTATAACCAAATGCCATAAAAATAGAAAATACGTCCATCTTCTGACATTTATTTGATTAGTGCTGATACCAACCCTGATCTATGGCAGTGAGGCATAGAATTGGCAGAGGAAGGATGACAGTAAACTGAATGCCGTAGAAATTAGATCACTGAGACGAAAGTGTGGTAAAACCACATATGATCATGTGAAAAATATTGAAATTCGTAACGAATGCAAGGCTGATGTAAGCGTAATGAGTAAGATTAAGAAAGGGACGCTTAGATGGTTTGGGCATGTAAAGCGAATGAACGAAGAAAGGAGTGTAAGAAGAATGTATGACGCGAATGTGACGCCCGAGGAAGACATGGCACGATCAAGTGAATCAAATACTTGAGTCGGGCCATGTAAGAAGTCAAATAATAGAAGAGAATGTATGAGACGATGTATGAATGTGAATGAAGCAAGAAGTGTATGCCAAGATCGAGTTGTTTGGCGGTCCTTACTCTCTGCCTACCCCTGCGGGGAAACGGGTGATGGTTAGTTAGTTAGTTAGGTTTGAGTATACGCCCATCTGGGCTTTTCCATGCAATATAATATGAGGTATCAAAAATTACAAGTACATAGAGATTCTAAACCATAAAGCAACGAACATTCTTTTTCAAACGTTTAACAGTGACATACAATAGAAAACTATGGCCCGGGCCGCTAGAGGCGGCAGTGTAGCATGTTGCCAGTGTTTTGACAAAGTTACGAGTGTAATCAAATATCATAGATGCCAAAAAACTGGAAAACTTGCTACATTACCGCCTCTATCGGCCTGGACTATAAGCGCTTCCAGACTGTATTGCTATTGTAATATATATTTTATTTTCTTTATAAACAATTTAGAAAGTACGCGAGCAGCGAGACTTTAAATGTTAATTCAATCCTAACAGCCTCTTAAATATATATATATATACATGAGAAAAAAGGAGTAATATTATATGTAGATTAACTAATATTTATTATTTTTATTTTTACATTTCTGTAATTTATTTGGAATACATTTAAAAAAAAGATTATAAAAATGTATGAAAAAAATTGATTTCACCAACTTCCGCCGCTAGGGGCGCTGGTGTAGCGTGTTTCCATCTCAATGTATGGTAAATGTCAGGAGCTGCGCGAATTATTATATTTATACCGTATGTTCCAGACACTTCAGGGTCCGGTCCATAGACTATAAAAATAGGGTGCTGGTCAAGTCGTTATCGTATCCGTGATGTCTCGGGCGTCGGGCTCGCTCTGGATTTCCAAATATTGTTCCTTGCAAAAGGGAAACAATGTCGACTTTTGTAGATTCTGCTGTGGTCGGGTATCCAAAGGTGAGAAGTCAAAGGCAGTTGTAGGTTCCAGTTGAAGAGATAGCGTTGGGTTGAGCGAAGAAATGAGACTGCCTTGGAACGGGCCGTGTGCTTGTATTTATACTCCCGGGCGCTAAGCCGGGCGCGATATGCAGCGCGTCCCGAATTTGCCTGAGGCGAGGGTTTTCTGAGCTCGTGGCACGCGCTGAGTAATGCTCAGAAAATCTTAATGTTCTTCATTATATTGGCAGTCTTGTATTCTTTATCTCAACCCAAATTACTTCTCTCTATCATATTTATTTATTTAGTTATTATGAAAACAAGAAAGAATATGGGGTCCCAGGCCCAGTTATAATCGGGGAATTCTTACATATAATTCTTACATCTGAACATATATTTAAATTTATTAGTTTTTAATACAAAGAGGAGTCCGGCCTATCTTCCTGCGATATTTATTATTTTATTTTATCGGCCGAACTCCGTTAAAATTAACCAAAATATTGAATAAACAGTTATCCTGAGTTCTTAGCGTTGCTAAACAATCCGAGGAGGCTGGGATTGGTCCGAGCGACGACCAATCAAAACCACTCAGAGCCTTAGCAGGCGAGGGGAAATGAGGACTGGGGTAACGTCCGGTAGGGCATCGTAAATACTGCGCGGGGAGTATTTTTTAACCATTCCACAGTAGCGCTTCGTGGTGAGAGGTCCCACAAGACCCGTCCGGTATACTCCCCCCGGTGCAGAGTCTTCTGTGCCCCTATCAGTGAGGACGGGGTCGCAGGCGTCGGCGTTCTTGGCAGTCGGTCCTTTGGGGCTGTGACGATCTGCTTTTCTCAGCTGCTGGAGGTCCTAAAGAGGTGGCCGACAAGAGAACGACGATCTTCACTGCTGGCCTGGTGTATTCTCCTGTACTCGTGCGTACGCGGACCGCTCGTACTTGGCCGTCAGCTGCGGGGGTGGCCTCGATGACCCGTCCCCGGGGCCAGCTATTGCGTGGTAGGGCAGGGTCGACGATGAGTACTAGATCATCTTTCTGTATTGGGGTGCTCTTTTGCTGCCATTTCTGTCTTGAGGCCATTGTTGGGAGGTACTCTCGGAGCCACCTCCGCCAGAACATATCTGCTAACTGTTGGCTGATGCGCCACTGCTTCCGCAGGCAGATTTCTTCCTCTTTGGGGCCATACAGTGATAGATGCGGCCGCTTTCCTGCAGACCCCAGCAGGAAGTGATTAGGTGTGAGTGGCTCTTCGTCGCGGGGGTCGACCGACAGGTGTGTGAGTGGCCGGCTATTTACTGCAAATTCTGCCTCTGCCATGGCTGTTAGCAGAGTCTCTTCTCGGGGAGCCCGCTCTTTCAGAACCGCCTCTAGGGCTCTTTTCACTGACCTCACGAGCCGCTCCCACGCTCCGCCCATATGGGGTGATACGGGCGGAAGAAAGTGCCACTCAATTCCTTGAGTGGCAATGTGGTCTTGAATCTGGGTGTCATTATGCAAGGTTAATAGAGCTTCTCTCATTTCTCGGTCGGCCCCGTGGAAGTTCGTTCCGTTGTCGGAATATATTGCAACAGGCTGTCCTCGGCGCGCAGTCATCCGTTGTATGGCCATAATTGTTGCGTCGGCCTTCAAGGAGTGGGCTATCTCAAGGTGAATCGCCCGGGTGGAGAGGCACGTAAATAGGGCCCCATATCGCTTCTCTCGCCGCCGACCGACGGTGATTTCAATTGGTCCAAAGTAATCTAGCCCACAATGGGTGAATGGACGGACATGGTGGGCTAGTCGGGCGGCGGGTAGTGGTCCCATTAGGGGGGGATGGGGCTTTTCCTTCCGTATGCGGCACGTGAGACATGCGTGTGTTATTTTTCTAATATTGGTGCGCAATTTTAGCACAAAGAAGCTGCTTCGCATGTTGGCCATGGTTCTCTCCGTGCTTGCATGATCTCCTTTCTGATGAAAATAGCGGATCAGTAGGCGGGTGTACGGGTCATCCCCGTCCAATATGATCGGGGTTCGTACGCTTTGCGCCACCCCTTTGGCGGCCTGTAGCCGCGTGTTCATTCGAAGAACCCCATCTGACCCGAGGAAGGGTGTTAGGGCCTTTAGCCGGCTGCCGACAGATACTGATGCGCCGTTGTGCAGGGCATGGATGTCCGCACCGAAAGCCTCAACTTGTGATTTGATAACCCAACGGGTTTCAGCTGCACGAATCTCATCCGCTCGTAGGGGGCCCTCGTGTGGTGCGCGGTGGGATCCTTCCTGACACCGTCTGATGAAGCGCAGCATCCATCCAGTCGAACGGATCAGGCGATGCCATGAAGAAAAACGCACAATGTTAGGCAAGGCGTTCTCTTCTGTTGTGGTGAGGCCTATGAATTTGAGTTTCAGCTCCAGGATGCTCTCGTCTGGTGGTATGTGGTGGCCTTTCTGAACTGGCCACTCGGTCTCAGGCGTGACGATGAAGGGTGGTCCCGAGAACCACCTACCGCTGGGCGCGAGGTCGGGCATCTCCACGTCGCGGGTTCCGATATCCGCTGGATTTAGCTTAGTCGGAACCCATCTCCAATCAGTGACGCATGAAAGATCATCAATTTCACCCAAGCGGTTGGAGACAAATGTTGAGTAGCTCCTTGGATCTGTACGCAGCCAGCATAATACTGTTGTAGAGTCAGTCCAATACGTGGTGCGGAGTATGCGGCACTGCATTTCTTTCCTGACGCTGGCTGCGAGGCGGGCCGCCATTAATGCTGCTTGTAGTTCGAGCCGCGGGATGGATAGCGGCTTGAGGGGGGCCACCTTACATTTACTTGCCAGGAAGGTGGCGCATTTTCCTTCTCGACAAGTCTCCACTAGGTATGCTATCGTACAGCATGCGGCCTCCGAGGCATCGCAGAAGACGTGAAGCTCGAAGTCCCCGTTCTTCTGTTGCAGACAGCGCCTTGGTACAGTGATTTCATTCCGCTGCAACGCCTTTATCCATTCGGCCCACTTTGCCGCATGTATGTCGTGGATGCGCTCGTCCCAGTTTACGTTTGACCTCCACACGTCTTGTAGGAGGATTTTCGAGCGTATGGTGAGGCAAGCCACGAACCCCACTGGGTCGAATATTTTCATTACTGTGCTAAGTAACTGTCTCTTAGTTGGATGCCGGACGAGTTCAGCCGTTTCAGTTTCCTCAAAAGTGTAAATAAAGCGATCGCTAACTGGGTCCCAGGCTAGGCCCAGCACTTTCTCTGTGCTTGCTCCTGCTCCACTATTGATCGTTATGGTCGACTTTGTTCTCTTGTCCGCCGGCACGCTTTGAATTGCGGCGGGTGTGTTGGAGGCCCAGCTAGCGAGATGAAAACCTCCTCTGGCTAGTAAGGTGCTGACGTCCCGTACTAGTGTTTGTGCCTC
>JAHDVE020003875.1:0-17337 GCA_022606495.2 Halesus radiatus
CAAACACTCGTTTGCCAAGATCTTGCTTCATTCACATTCATAGAACGTCCAATACATTCTCTTGTGTTATTCTGGACTTCTGACATCGCCCGACTCAAGTATCTGATTCACTTGATCGTGCCATTTATTCCTCGGACTTACCCGGCTTCTTCTTCCATTCACAGTCTCGTTATATTTTCTCATTACATTACTTTCTTCGATCATTCGCTCTATATGCTCGAACCATCTAAGCGTCCCTTTCTGAATCTTGCTCATTACGCTTTCATTCTTTACGATTCTCAACATTTTTCACACTATCATAGATGATTTTACCACACATCGTACAAATACAAACAGACGATTATTGCATACATCCTCAACAATTATTGTGATATGTGTATAGAGTATAAGTATCAGTGTTTTGTATATTTGCAACGGTACTTACAATATGTTATTCCTGTATTTGTTCACGAGACAAATGAAATATTTAGTTGTTGTATTTCGTGAAGGCTACCTATTTTATCTATGTTCCTGTGTGTGATGTGGTTTGCACCTGTGTAACCATTGTAATTAACTAGATATGTAATGTAATGTAGATATGTATGTAATATAATAAATAAATAAATTAGATCAAAGCTTAATAAAAAATCTTTCAGAACCGTAATAGGTACCTATTACGGTTCTGAAATTATTACACTATTGAGGAGGACTGTGGTTTATACTTGTATTATTTGCAAGAAACTTACATATTCTTTATTTCGAAATTATGATTTATTGAATAAAATCCATGACCTCTGTCTTACCACGACAACACTCTAGCCACTGAGCTATTGAAACATGTTTATCTTACGTTATTTTTATCGATATCATGCTTCAAATCTAAAACTTACCAATATTATCCTCAATTAATTAGTAACTAAAAATTAAAAGTTGTAAACCAGCTCTACGAATCAGAGAGGATTATTTCCGGAAGCTTGCAGTGTCTTATTTCTCCCACTAATTACCACCTACCTGGAGCTTCCGAGACTTAACCCTTTCAGACCTGAATTAAATATGGCATTGATAAAACATATTTGAAGCGTAATAATTTTGATGTAGCTTTTTTATAATACTTTCCTTTGCAACAACATTTGATCTCTAAAAGCGTAATGACAACTTATACGGAATATAAAAAACAAAAAATATTAGTAATATGGAATTTTCAGGTTATTAACTACGGATACCATTAAAAATGAGCCGAATATTTGATGTTTGTATTTCTGATTGTGATAATCGCACTAAAAATGAGTAATTTTTTATTTCGATCCATGATTATTGATTTTAAAAGCAAACTAAAACTGGCTAAAACGTCATAATGATATACATGACGCCACTGGCTGGCAAGGCGGCTGTTACCGACGTTGGCCGGCGTGTCGTCAACAACGCCATAATTCACGAACAAAAATGAACATGTCATTCTGGCGGCATATCAAAAATGGCACATATTGCGGTCATTATCATAATTATTTTTCTAAAATTTTACAGGCAATGAAAAAAACAGCGATTAAAAAATTATACAGTAAAAATGTAGATACCTCTACCTTCAAAATACTCGTTAAAAAAATCACACGAAGGTGCGGAAGCCGAAATTAAACAAAAAAAAATCCCCTTAAAATACAAACATAGCTATCGACTGAACGAGTAGCTAAATTCAATGAAAAATAGAGTGCTCATAAACCAGTAATGCGAGCAATTGGAAAATGAAAACAATACATTTTTATTTGCTCTATATAAGGAGCAAAAAATTCTTGAATCCATGTATTTTCAAGTAACGTACGGTACGAAAGGGTTAAACAACGCTTCCGCTAAGTGGCACTTAATCAAACAGATGAACACTTTTAATTCTCATCACTTTAAAGTGAGAATTAAGTCAAATATAAAACTTAAGCGAAGAAGAACTTCTAATGTTAGTTGATTAATTCATATTTAATCATTTAAGAAGATAATATTATCAAATCCTAAATGAAATACGAACCCGAAAAAAAAAAGACAGAAAATTAAAAGTTATCAGTCGCATCTGGGAATTGATCCCAAGACTTACCGGGACAACCACTCTACCAACTGAGCTAATGAGACCGGTTCACTTTACGGCATCTTCATCGATATCAAAAATACTCAGCAGATGATTGAACCCGCAACGCCAGGGTGCGAATCCAATGCTTTGAACCACTCGGCTACAAACCGGACTTTATTACAATAATTTTACAGGACATTAGTAAATGGTCTATAATTAATAGCTCAGGTTAACTAACTAACTAACAACCATCACGCCGTTTCCCCGCAAGGATAGGCAGAGAGGACGGACCACCAAACAACTCGATCTCGGCATACACTTCTTGCCTAATTCACATGCATACATTCTGTTCTGTTATTCCGACTTCTGACATAGACTCAAGTATTTGATTTACTTTGTCGTGACATGTCTTCCTCGAGCGTCCCCAACTTCTTCTTCCATTCACATTCGGGTCATATATTCTCCGTAAACTCCTTACTTCATTCATTCGCTCCACATGCCCAAACCATCTATGTTTCCCTTTCTTAATTTTACTCATCACGCTTACATCAGACTTCCATTCTTTACGAATCTCTACATTTTTCACACGATCATACATGGTTTTACAACACATTCGCCTCAGAGGTCTCATTTCTACAGCATTTAATCTACTTTCATCCTTACTCTACCATTCCATAACCTTAGTGAGCGGGCTTAAACATAAGATTGCTATCAGCAAGTTGGGCTAGTACATAAAACACACTTTACAATTCTTTGAAATAAAAATAAATAAAAGTCTTATCTCCTCTCACTGGGCAGAGTAGATTATCTTCACATTTATGCACCTCTAACCGCAGTTGACACAGGAAGAGGGAGAAATATTCCCTGGCACTTTACACAAACATTTTACAATACGATACTACTCCCTCCTCTGCCAGTTCCATGCCTCACTGCCATATATCAGGGTTGGTATCAGCATTCCATTGTGGACTGCTAGCTTCGCTCTGCATAGCTCAGGCAAAGCAAAATATATACTTACGTATGTTAGTAGTTGAAGAGGATCCATACGCTTAGCTAGAGTCGTAGTTTTAGAAACAGAAGAAAGAAGAAAACACCCTCTGGCATGAAGACTAACAAGCTACAAGCAAAAAGCATCCTTGAGGGCCTTGTGACGTAATAAGTCCCTTGTTTTCTCTTGGCCCGTCACACACTTCCCCCGGGACTCGCCAGGAGTGACAGGATTAGTGGACGGGTGCCGCGCGTGTGAATATTCAGTCCCGTTTATCCGCGTGCTAAGCGGATGAACGAATGACGCCTGTTAACAACTAATAGCATTAAATACACTAATTTCGTATGCTTCTGTTGGGTCGGATCAAACCCACGCGCAAAAACGAGCGCCTGTTTTGTTGTCAGAATTTGCAAATTGCTGAATTCTTCGCAACATTTTGATGTTGTACAATTTTCAATTGTCTGTGCAAGAACTGACGGTTTATTCGGTGTACTTATGGTACAACAGTACCAATATGCTTCTAAAAGACCTATAAAAACGTATTGAATGGTATGAAGTGTAAGCTAAGCTGTTTAAAAATTAAACTGTAGGTATATTATATGTAAATGAGACACAACGCCAAAAAAGTGGTTCAACTTAGTTGGATGTTGAACATCCTTCTTTCTATTTCTCATGCAGGTTTTAGTTCAAACGGGTCTTAAAAACCAAATTGTTTAAAAAATCCTATCCAATACAAAACATAACTTCATGCACTTAGAAATAAAATTGCAAGCCATTTTTTTTGATCCTCCGTAGCTTATTTAGTTGCGGTTTCCTTCTTCTTGTTATTCAATGCCCTTAGTATCCAGTGAAAAACCATGTATATAATGTCATATAATATTCTCTTGCTCTGTTGTTATTGTACCTTCTTTATATTTGATTATTTACACCCTTAGTTTCTAAATTTTTATAGTATAATAGCTAAAACGTTCTTCTAAGTGAGTCTGCTACTCGTGATTATTTTAAATTGTGCTTTTAATTTGCATGCATGTAATGTACATGTTATTTTCTAATTATATTAGGTTAGGCTATTTTGTGTAGATTTTCTTGCTCTTTTGATATTTGTACTTACACCCCTACTAGTGCATCTGCTGCTCATGAGTATTTTATGTCATAGTTTTAATTTGCATATATCTGGTATATCTGTTATTTTACAACTATATAAGGTTAGGTTAGTTAGTGTAAAGTGCACTTGATGTGAACTTTCACAAAACTATGCTATAGAAATTAACTCTTATTATTATTATTATCTATTTCACAATTTTAGACTTACGACCATCGACTGCGGTTAATGTAAGACATATCGAAATGCCCTTTCAAAGTACATGACCACAGAGTTAATTGTTGTAGGGTTTTTCTACACCATCGTATGTCATGAAATTATCTTAAATTGGTAATAATTCACTTTTGTTTAATATCCTAAACGTTTTTCAGACCCATCAATCAATTATTACCCTTTCCAGCACCTTAATTATAAGTAAACTGGAATATGGAAGCACTATTTGGAATCTTCGTTACTATAAATATGAAAATCCATCTGTTAAAAAAAAAAAAAACTAGGAATGTTATCTTTTAAATTTACGTCTTGTATACTTCGACATTAATTAAAAATTACTTTGCAATCATCACTTTATTATATATACATATCAACATGTTTCGAAAGCGAAGTTTTCCTCATCAGGAATATACAAAATACTAAAAAATAATAATATCAAGTATTGACAAATAATAAACGTAGAACACAATAATGTAAGAAGAGACAAATTATAAACATAATCAAAAATTGATTGAATATGTAATAATTAATCGAAGATGCTAATAAAAAAATATTATGAAACATTGAATAAAAAATGTATATTACAAATTAAAAAAGAAATTATTTTTATTATTAATATTAATATGAAAATAAATTCCAGATGTAGCTATTTAAAAAAATATATTTGATCATTAATTATATTTAATTTAGTGTTAACAAATCTTCTAATTTCTAAAATTTCAAATTTGTCTAATTGTAAACCGGTTGTACTTGTATGAATTTTTTTTAAAGATTTATTTATATCAAAAGAGGGATTGATTTCCAAATATGATATATGATATATTCTGTATATTCCTGATGAGGAAGGCGTCGCTTTCGACACATGTTGATATGTATAAATTAATAAAGTGGTGATTACAAAGTCATTCTTAATTCGTTTATTAATAATTACCCCACAAAGTGAATATTAAGAAATTATACTTCAACATTAATTCACTTGAAATTAGAAAGCAATTGATTGATTTAATATGTATATATATAAAATAATTCACAGTCATCTAGGTACTGTATTATTTATAATTTCTTCAAGCGATTGGTATTCACTTTGTGGCGTCATTATTAATAAATTAATTAAAAAATATACTTAATATTCACCACTTTATAAATATACATTGATATCTACATGTTTATACATACTATTATTAATATATTCCTGACGATGAAAGCATCGCTTTCGAAACATATAGATATCAATGTATAATTATAAAGTGGTGAATGCTAACTAAGTACTTAATTAAATTCATTTATTATATTATGTCTTAGCAGTATTGAAATAAATGTACCTAATTCCCATTGTTTAAGACCCCATAGCACATTCCACCTGAATACTTTCAGACGTAATATTGCCTACTTTAGTCGTTTGCCTCAAATGTATCGACATATAGTAAGATAGGGTGTGCTAGTGTAGACATTTTTGTAGATAATCTGTACAGTTTCAGAAAAAATGTTCTGCTATTACTTAAAAATATGTAATTATAATTGGGCTAATTATATTATGTATCACTTCTTGTCTCTTACTTCCATTTGTATTTTGTATCATTTAGTGAGATTTTATAATTTTATGTTTTATGTATCCTTTGCGGACAAAGTAGTCGGAAGTATTTGTAATTTTATGTAATTTATATATAAATACTGAGTTTTTATAACTGGATTTGCTCTCACGTAAGTGTTAACATCTGTAAATACCCAGTATAAATAAATAATGACAACTAATACGTTTACATGGTAAAAAATAATATTATATACCTAACCTGATTACGTAAGACCTTTTGAATCTTAGGCCCCAGACACGACGTTGAAAATGTATTTTCTGTTGAAGAATGAATGTCAATATTTGAAAGTGAGATCAAATCAAGCCAACTTCCGGCACGCGGACATGCCCACAACATAATTTTATCGGTTTTTCTTTTAATTTCCGATTTCAGTCAAAATTAGAGTCGAATCTAGACACAGAATTTTTTGAAAGGTACATTGACCTTTAAACCCCCGAATCAAAGAGATCCGTTTTTATTCGCGCTTATTCAATTGACTTTTGACTGAGATATCTAATTGACATTCAAACCGAATCATCAAAATGAATTCAATAAATCGAAATATTAACTGTTGACGTTTCTGATAATTTGAAACTTCCAATACTTTATCGAATCTCCCACAAGTTCAAAAATATTTGTATTTTCGTGAATTTGCATAATAACTCCTTTGTATAAAAGTTTTCACAAAGAAAGACAATATTTTACTCGTTTATGATTTCTTTGCGATTTTTATCGTTTACGTTTAACTTTTGTTAAAGATTTTTCATCAGTTCTTGAAAGAATAATTCACATAGCCATAATCAATTCGTCGATTAGTTAGGTACTTTGATATTTTTTTACGTTAGGCAAAGTACCTTATAACCTTTGTTTGAGAACTTGTACCTTTAATTTAACTTTTAAAGAGTAAACTCCTTTGTAGAAAACAAAACATTTTTCCGCAAAGTAGATGTAAAAATTAAAATATTTGTTTAAATATTAAACGATGATTAACCTAAAGCTTGTGCCTATAGTGATTAAAATTACCTCAAAGTCATTGTTAAATTTTGTAGCCCCTTTTAAATAGATATATTTTTACATGTTTCTTAAAGGTTTAAAAATTGCTTTCAGACCTCAAACCTAATGGAAAGTCATTCCAAGAATTTGGACCCAGTACATTGAACCCCTGACCGACCTAAGGGTGAGTTGTCTCTGAGTAAGATTGTCCCTCACGCAAAGATCAGACAAGTATGATAGTGCCAGCTGGGATAGTGCCTTATATACCATAAGACCAATTTTAAACCGAACTATTTCTGTGACTCGAAGCCAGTGTATGTAATTATGTAGAAAGGGAGTGATGTGACAGTATTTGGTGGCACTGTATACTAGACGAGCTGCTGTGTTGTCTTTGTAGTCCGTACAAATCTACATCAGGCAGACCAGCACACAAACTATTGCGGTAGTCCAATCTGGAGACTACAAGAGCATTTACCAGAGTCTTGGGTGAATCTGTTGGGAGACATCTTCTTGAAATATTTACTGAGAATACCTGTAAAGTGAAGCTGGCGGTCCGTTTGATAGATCCGCTATCTTAACAAACTGATTGCAATCTTTGGAGCACAGGTGTCACTTGGGAATGCTGCCTTTGTTCTACCAATGAGTAACATTATTACAAAACATTTATGTGTTTAGTTTGTTACACATGTTTTTATTTTAAATTGATATATGTTAGTACCTTAACTGTAAATGTATTATAAAATATATTGAATAACAAGCACGCGTTAGTCGCGTTATAGGGTATTTTTATATTATATTTTGTAAAATGTCTTAAAGTTAATAAAAAAAAATATATAAAACAGTATTTCAATAGGAGATGCTCTGAGGAACTAGTGTCATTGATCCCTTCGGCGCCGGTGCACAGTCGGGAAATACGCCAAACGCTCGCCCAACATTCGTACATGGTTGACATTTATCACATGAGAACGGGTTGCTTCTACGACTCTTTATTGTGTTTAATAGCCCGGCTGTGAAATTATTTGCCAGCCTCTGATTCCTTCCTCCTATAACTTGGGTCTCTTCAAGACCCAGGTTCACCCCTTCCTATCCTCTTAAAGACCTTCCATACGGCATTTTCAAAAATGAGGAAATTATTTCCGTCAGGGCCTACTGTGTGGAGTAACTGTAAACAAAAAACTAAACATTCAGAGCTAGCAAAGCAAATGCTGGACGATGAAAACCTACCTTATATGTAATACAAATATGTAATAAGGTACGTACCTTCAACTAGTCAATGATTGATTATGCCATTGCCATCAATTTCCTTTAAAGAAGGTAAATAAAATTGAGAATGATGTCGCAATCAACGTATTTTATTTTCTGTGTCTTTTATGTTTCTAATTTCATTTGAGACTTGTTAAAAAATACAACAATAAGTTTTAATACATTAATTAAGAGATTTAAATAAAAATAAAAATAAACTTGCAGAAAGGGTTAATAGATGTCCCATCTAAATAAAAATTGTAGAGCTATATCCGAGACACTATCTAGATTGAAAATAAATTCGGGTAGATTCTTGCGGACAATATAGAAAGTTAGCAGCCAAAAAACAGAAAATTAATTCAATAGTTCTTTAGTTGAAGTATGATATCGATTTATTTTATTTATTTATGTATTTATTGTTTCTTTTTGAACGTTAATCTCACTAGGACAAGCCTGTGTTGAGGTTAATAATTTTGCAAAATACATAAAAAAAATAGCACACAGATTATATATTAAGAGAACAATATTGTTACATTAACCTTTCTACGAATTGGGTACCAACATGTTACCTATTAATCTAATTCCAGCCAATGCATTAACGTATAATGTAGTAAACATGTAGGGTCACCATGATATACATTGAAATTTAATTGCAAGAAAAAATATACTAAAACTATTATTTTAAAACGGAGAGAAGAAAGAAAGAGAAAAAAAACACTATAACAGGAACAGGATGAAGAAATATATGTATACAAAAAATTATCTTATAATAATTAAGATTAAAATGACGGAACGCAATTAGGTGGCATTAGCAATAAGGAACTTCGAACTTAAATACCAGTATATTTAGATTTTCCTCTAAAGTTAGTTTTCGTAGTTAAAATAACATTCAACGTTTCAATTTTTCAAAGCCCGCAAAATCGCTCCAAATCTATGGCCGGTCGGTTTTGATCAGTTTTGAGGTTTGAGATGGCCCCCCCCCCCTACTAGGCTTTAAAGATGTGATGGCCCGTCCTTCCTTCGTTTATGATTTAATTTAGCAATAGACTTTCGTTCGCGCCACCGATTTAAGATGACTCCTCTACTGCTGCCTTAAATTTTCCTAACTAATGTGATTGGAAAACTCTTTGTAGTTTTCCTTTCAATTTGAGGTTTTTTCTCCTCCTTGGCCAGCGTGTAACGTCTAGCCCTATGCTAACATTCGAGTGTTTCCGATTTTCATGATTTTCACGGAAATTTTGCACTCCAATGTGGTCAATTTCCCAAGCTTTTCCGGAGTCTCCGTTGTGTTGTTTTTTGTTTCAGACTATTGGAAAAACAAGGCCTTATTTGTGGTAACCCCTATTCTTTGTAGCGTAGGCAGACTCTCGCATACCATTGACAGAATTCGTATTCCTAACATTCCTATCTTAGACTTTAATGTTCTGAACTCTCTATTATTATCCTACTATGCAATCTACGTTAATTTCCTATAGGAAGACTAGCATTTTCCTAACTTTACCCCTAAATTTTCTATTTTTTCTCTATCGTGAGTTTTAATGGGAAAACTTAGCTTCTGGGCTATACTAATTGCACTATTCCTGATCTATATAATACGACGTAGTTTCAATTTTAAATTTGGTACACATAAATGTAATGATCACAGTATTATCGCCTTTCCTCATCGTACTAAGTGTTATTCTACATGGGTTGGTTTCAATGAATTTCATGGTTAAAAGGTACAGTTTTACTTGTTTTGGCGCCATCTCCATCCTCTCCTAAATTTGGGAAAATTACATGATTAGGTTTTAGTTTACACAGCTTTTGTTATGACGAGAGATCGAATACGGTTTGTTTTGCTGCAAGTCGGCTCCAGACCAACCCCTAAAGTACTCAGATGACCACGTTTCCGGTCAGTAACTCTCTCTTCACAGACGTACAGCCTGACCAAACGGTATACGTAACCTCTTCAATTTTCAGTTCGTGCGCTATTGGTCATCCCCTGTACCGCGACGGAAAGAGCACCTTCCTTATCCATGGGTCCGAGACCCTCCGAATTCCTGTCCTCCAGACAGTTACATTTAAAGGAGATCAAACCGGTTCCGTCCCCTCGTCAAACAACATTATATACTTGCGAATTTTTGCAAGGTCCGGGTTGAAAGGCCGTCCCCCGCATCAAGAGTTCAGAGATAACCACGCTTAAATCAGCAATTATTTCTGCCCAATCGATAGGTACAAATTATAAATATATATAAACAATACGAGTTTTTATAATCCACAATACTCCAGTTTTCCCAGAAAATTGTGGATCTGACATCTCCAACACAGGTCGTGAATCTGTGCCAGATATTCAGACATATTACATAAGAATATACGTGAAAGTGATAATACAATATACATGATATATTATTTTTTGGTTTGGTTGACAGATTGGTTTAATGAGACCCTGCTATCTCATGTAGTTTGAATTTAACTGTAGATTGATTTTTGTTTGGAGAAAAGGTAGGACTCCAAAGCCCAAAATTTGCAAGGCCTGAACCTTGAAAACCTAAGTCGAAGATAAAATTAATTTTATAACATAACTTGGGAACGTATTGTCGACGAATGATTATGCTTATTTTGACATTTCTAGTAATGTGGGTTTTGTTTGTTCTGTTGAATTCATCAATATGTTCGAACGGGTGTGGAGCGCCTTTGAATTGAATCTTTCTATGAAAATGGCGCTATAAAATTATTTATGTACGCAAACTACAAATACGTGATTTCTAAAAGATGATAGTCCACCGCAAAAGATGATAGTTATTTTTCAATTAAATGTCGACGTTTGTTAAAGTACTTATTCTTCGTAAGATGTACTGAAATTCGAATATATATATACTCATACGTATCTACATACTTCGATAAAAGAGGGTGTGGTTTGGAATGTTGACCTAGTTTTAATAACAGTCGAGGAAGTGTGTCATTGAGATATGCGACAGTTATTAAGTGTCAGAGACCCCCGTCAGGAAGCATAACAATTAGGATTCATTGGTTTGTTTTAGAATGATAACGATCTTTGAATTAATAAAAATCGTTTTGAATGTTGATAATATTAGTAACGTTAGTTTTCGAATTTATATGTTAGGGAAAATATATACTAATAAAATAAATAGTTTTTATAGGACATATACATAAATATAATAAATGGTTTTATATATATATATATTAAACATTGTATATAAATAAACATAAAATAAATAACGGCCATATAGATTTGATAGATACATTATACACTTTCTTTATATATATATACCTATACACACATACATACTCTTAGTAAAGGCCAAGTCTTTAGCCGAAGTTATTTCACTACACAGTGAAATACCTATAAAAGATGTTCTGAAGTTGTTGACTATGAATTTACTCGATAAAGACAATTATACAGGTAGGTATCTACCGGAAATTTTTATAAATACTTAAATGTATTTATGGAAAAAAAATAGGTATTTTTGAATATTTAAAAGTCAAGTGCTGGTAATGAGTGAGACAATTGAATTATCTATAGTACTAGTTTAATTATAATTCAATGCGAAAGAGAGGTTTATACAGGTAAGTATCTAACGGAAATTATTATAAATACCTAGATGTATTTATGTAAAAAATTATATTTCTGAATATTTAAATTCAAGTACTGGTATTGAGTGAGACAATTGAATTATCTATAGTACTAGTTTAATTATAATTCAATGTGAAAAGAGAGGTTTATACAGGTAAGTATCTAACGGAAATTATTATAAATACCTAGATGTATTTATGTAAAAATTATATTTCTGAATATTTAAATTCAAGTACTGGTATTGAGTGAGACAATTGAATTATCTATAGTACTAGTTTAATTATAATTCAATGCGAAAAGAGAGGTTTATACAGGTAAGTATCTAACGGAAATTATTATAAATACCTAGATGTATTTATGTAAAATTATATTTCTGAATATTTAAATTCAAGTACTGGTATTGAGTGAGACAATTGAATTATCTATAGTACTAGTTTAATTATAATTCAATGTGAAAAGAGAGGATTATCGTAAAATATTTAATGGAGCTAGCACAAATATTTGATTAGAACGGCTTTGATCAAGTATACAAAACATTCACTCATGATAGATAACGGTCGTATAGTATTGACCTATATATTAAACAGTAAATATAAATATATATATATACATATTTACATATACACACATACAATACATGTACTTATAAGTCATTAGAAATATAATTCATATCTCCATCCTCGCCTTCCCCGGGATCCTGAAAACTTGTATATTAATTTGACTCACCTGAAGTCCGACAAATTCATAATTTTTCCAGACGGGTTATACACGCCAATATGAAGATTCAGAAAATATTGAACTTCCCTGCCTGGAATGTTTAATCTAAGTTAGAAATATTTACTTAATACAATCTAGTGTTTCCTAATTTCAATTCGTGATCCACCGATCTGTACTATTTCTTCAAATTTAATGCTCTCTCAATCCGGATATTATTAAACAATATTTAAATTTTTGTTGTTTTATTTTCCTATTTTATTCTTTGTACTCACGTAATTCTCTTTACTAACTATTAATTAAATCCGTAAACCGAACGCCTGGTAATATTTTAGAGCTTTATTATTTTTCTTTGACGAAATTAATCCCACGCTAGGTATTAAAATGAATTATATGAAACTAAGACTCAGCTGTTTTTAAACTTTCACTAAATTATTTTAAACGCAATTATATTTAATTTTTCTTAAACTCGTAATGAATTTAGTTCAACACAAAATATGAATTAAATCACATTTCATTTAAACAATTTTAATTAATTCACAGAAGCTAATTTTAAAAATCTTTAAACAAATGACTTTATTAATTTTAGAAATTTTCAATATTTATTAAATTATTATTATTATCACATTGCTCTAACAGTTTGAGAAAATTAGATCAACAAGAGAATTTATTTTAATACAATATTAATTCGAACACAAAACACTTTATTTACTGGGTCACTTTTTTTTTATATCACTTCACTTAAATATAATGAATTTTAGAAGACTTCGATTCAAACACTTTATTTATAAACACTTTCGATTATTATAATTTCACTTAAAACCACCAATTTTAATTAATTCACAGAAGTAATTTTTAGTATCAACTTAAATATAATGAATTTTAGAAACTTCAATATTTATCAAACTATTGTTGAATTTAATCAAACTATTGTTGAATCAATCCAACAACTATTTAAAAGAATTTATTTAAAACTTTATTTAATTGTAAGAAACAAATCAAATGAAACTTCCTAAGTCCAAAAACAAAACAATTACTTAAAATCGGCCAGCACGTAATTTAATATTTTCTCGCCCGGCGTATTCGCGACTAATCCCATATTCCCTCATTACATTGCCTTATATACCTAGCTTAGAATCAAAAGGATTTAACTCCATTCCATACCTACATTAAATTATGTTCTCTATTAACTCGTAAACCTATATGTAAGTAATACTAATTTCGACTGTAATTCTTCAATGTAAATATTTAGATAAAATCTGGCCCGCCTCTGAATCCATCACTTTTCCTCACTCCGGCCAGGATCGAATTTAGTTCATTCCTCTAGATCGCCCTGCTGTTCCTTATTATAGAATTGGAAATTTCGATTCATGTTTTTTTTTCTGAAAATATTATCTATCGCTTATTCTTTGGTCGCCTATGAACTCGGGTATCTCGTATTTATAGCCACTATTTCATTATTGAATTTTATTTAAAGAAGCGCCTTCTTCACATCGTTCAATTTTAGAAATTCCCTTAGTCCCTGGTTATCTTGATATGCGATATCTTTTTATTTATGAATTTTCCGATGGTAACATGGTTTTTCTCTGATCTAACATGTGAATATTCGATTAACGCATATTTTCGTGCAATTCTCAATTGATCATAATATTGGTGTAAACACTTTATAATTTCTTCCCCACCTCACCTGCCTGAGTTAATAAATATACCTTTCCAGAATGATTTTTCAATGTGTTGCACTGCTTCTTCCTGGTCTAGCTGTATTACACCTTTTGCATGTACCTGTCGTCTGCTTATACTTTCATCCGGGTCGATTGATATCATCCTTAATTGATTTTTCACTACCTTTAATAATTTTATGTATTAATTTATTGGCGTTTTTACCTGTGATTTACCTACCCCAAACCTGGTAGATATGAGTCCGTTCACTTCTTTCCTGGCCACTCCCCTTTCTCCATTCCACTCTAACTCAATATCACATTAGATTATTGTTTACTATGGGTAATAATCATTACTTTTGTAAAAAAACCGATATAAATCAGAGTTAATCGAAAACCCATTATTTTTTATTACTTTTCCTTAAATAAATATTCCTATCTTCCCTGTATATTTTTAATTGTTCGTTTATCTCTTTATTGCCCGAGTTTCATGTTCATCTGATCGCTTGGATAAACAATTCTTGTCGCCTTGTTTACATTAGTCATTGACAACCTCAAAATTTTACCTAAATGTATCGAACTATATTCAAAGTAGTAGTCCATATATCTCAATATTTCTATTGAATTCCTTCAGTTTAAATTTTATAATTGATTGATACATTTCTCATCTACATTTTCATATTATCTGATGTCCCGAATCTACTCAATTAATACCTTTTATCACCTAAAATCAGCCTATTTTCACTCCCTTGTAATTATCTACGTTCCTGAAATTAGAAAATTGTACTTCTATTTCACATTAGTCTCGCCTAAATCGCCTCTTAAGTTTGCCGAAGTTTCCATACTGTATAATTCTTGTTTCTTCCCTTTTTCATCTGCTGAAGCTATTGTTCTCTGAATTATTTTCTCTAATTCGTTGTTTTTCCGCTTAGCCTTACATGACACGTCTTTCTGTCTAAATTCTAATGCAAACACGCCTTTCCCTGTGCAAGATAAATCATTTCTTTGTAGTTTTTTATTTGTAATTAACATTTTGCATATTATTTTTACTTTCTACTTCCATTTTCAATGGTTATTCATCTCTGCATTTCCCATTGTTTCCTTTAAAGTTCACGACCTCTTCTCGTCCTGTTCGACCGCTAGTGAAATGTTTATATTATAGGCCGTTGATCTGAACCCTTTCGATTCACATAAATAATTAATATTTCCTTTGTCCTGTCACCACTAATTGTTGTTTATGTAGAACGCTCGTTTGATTGGTAACTTTTCGTTGATTTCACCCAATCCTGTGATGTTTATTTATAAGAGGGAACACCTTCTTCTCACTGCCATCTCGTGGTTTTATGTTGCAACGAGTTTTATGAATCAAAATTATTGGATTATAATTCACTGTAATCAAACTCTCCACAAGTCGATAGATGTCGCCCCCTTAAGCTTTTCTAGCATGAAAGTTATGCATATAAAAAAAATTATTTTCCAGGGTTCTATTAAAAGAAAAGGATGATGGTTAGACCATTACAGCCCCCCTCTTGTTGCGGTTATAGTGGATAACCTATTCCTAAGGTTAGCAACTAAAATTGGAACAATCTCTAGGGAAAATTCCTCCCCCCTCCCTTTTATAATCCGTTTTCATCTCCCAACCTCCGTAGCAAATAAATATGACTAAACTATCCTTAATTGATAAGCTACTGTAAGTTGGTACAGTTTCATATTCCACAGAATATCTCCCCCCTCAGAGCATAGTTACATAACGTCTGCAAAGATTTTCCGCTATTCATGTCTGTCCATCGTAAGAAAATTGATCGAAACGCTCCCTAACACTGTTTCAGCATTTTATTTATTTGTGAAAATAAATAAATTCCCCGTCATTTTTCTCCTGTCTTTCATTATTAACTGCGTCAGCACAACCTTTAAAATAAGTTTATTTCCATTTTTTTTTTCAATTTTCTTTTCCGCGTGATTCTTAAAGCCCACACCCATTATTGGTATGTAAGATGGAAAGTCCTTTCTCTGAAGCTTTATCAAACTAATTTTTTTTTTTTTTGAAAAAATGATCACGCCCCAAGCACGCGTGATAAGATGACCCCCTTCCAATGTGACGTAGGTCCCTCATTTTATGGTTTATTAAAAGGATTGTGTTGATTCCGCGGGTTTTTTTTCTTTTTTTTTTTCATTTTTTATTTTTTTTTTTTCACACACACATCTGCCTTAACAAGTAATACAATAGTTTTCAAATAATCCTTAATTTGCATAATCGTAAAATTAAAATTTTTTTTTTTTTTTTGAAAAAAATGTTCCTATTGATACTGAAATTATAAATTACAATCTATTAACTTTTTCCATTATTTATTTATTTTATTTAAAATTTTAAGTTTTATAAGTTTTCCAAGTTTTTATTTTTTTATTTTATTATTTTTTTTTTTATTTATTTAATTATTTATATTTTTATTTATTTATTTTATTTATTTTCAAAGCAATTAGACGTTTTATTATTATCAATCACTTTTGCACTTATCACTTGCACTATCACATATTTTTATTTATTTATTTTATTTTTTGCACTGCTATTAATTCGCAAAATATTTTCAATTCGTCAGTGTAATTTTATGTTCGCATCGTTTCCTATTCTCCAAAACCAGCTTCGTCAAATTACCACCCGTATTTGTTTACGTAACACAGTGACCTATATTCGTCTTCATTCAATGTAATAAAAAATATGAATGATGGGCCTACCTGACCTAGTTTTTATGAGAGTTGCATTCCATAAGGTTCAACGTATCGACTATTTACATCATTAAAATTCCTGACCTATATTTTCGTTCATTCATTGTAATAAAATGTGATTGATGGCCTACTTTTTATGAGACTTGCATTCTTCTAAGGGTTCAATGCCACGGTTGTTTACATAAACGAGATTCCTGATCTATATTTTTGTTTCTCAAGTACCATAAATCAATCACGCTCGCCTATCAGTAAATTCCTTAATTCGATAAACAATAATAATGGCTTCAGCCCGTTCGTTGGTTTTTTCAAATATGAACATTTCATATAATATGTAAATATCACGGCATGAATTGTTCATATAATTTAATTATACATTTCAAGTGTGATATAACGAAGGAAGCCTGTATAATTTCGAGTATCTTTTGTTTGTTTATCGCTTTGCCTCGCTTGCTGGTGAAGTGTTTGTTTGTTAAATTATCAATATAATGCATTTTTTTCTGTACGATAATCTTATTCTGTCTCTGGG
>JAHDVE020003876.1:0-87820 GCA_022606495.2 Halesus radiatus
AACATGTCTTTTTTAAATATCAGGACGTATAATACATAATATACTCAAACCGCTGTTCTTTAAACACAATGATTAACTAGCAAATTATATCATATGTCTAGGTGTATTATTTGTAAAGTTTTTCGAACATGTCTTTTTTAAATATCAGGACGTATAATACATAATATACTCAAACCGTTGTTCTTTAAACACAATGATTAACTAGCAAATTATATCATATGTCTAGGTGTATTATTTGTAAAGTTTTTCGAACATGTCTTTTTTAAATATCAGGACGTATAATACATAATATACTCAAACCGTTGTTCTCTAAACACAATGATTAACTAGCAAATTATATCATATGTCTAGGTGTATTATTTGTAAAGTTTTTCGAACATGTCTTTTTTAAATATCAGGACGTATAATACATAATATACTCAAACCGTTGTTCTTTAAACACAATGATTAACTAGCAAATTATATCATATGTCTAGGTGTATTATTTGTAAAGTTTTTCGAACATGTCTTTTTTAAATATCAGGACGTATAATACATAATATACTCAAACCGTTGTTCTCTAAACACAATGATTAACTAGCAAATTATATCATATGTCTAGGTGTATTATTTGTAAAGTTTTTCGAACATGTCTTTTTTAAATATCAGGACGTATAATACATAATATACTCAAACCGTTGTTCTTTAAACACAATGATTAACTAGCAAATTATATCATATGTCTAGGTGTATTATTTGTAAAGTTTTTTGAACATGTCTTTTTTAAATATCAGGACGTATAATACATAATATACTCAAACCGTTGTCCTATAAACACAATGATTATCCAGCAAATTATATCATATATCTAGGTGTATTATTTGTAAAGTTTTTCTTAAAGGCAGCAAAACGTTGTTAAAGGGTTGTAAAAAAGCGGTTATTAAAGATTATACAATAAACGTTACCCAAGGTTTTAATAAAATTAGGTGAAAGATGGGAACAAATTATCACCTTCATTCACATAGATAGAACAGTTTGATATGTTTTCGTGAAAAATTGTGATGCGTTTAATAAGTACCCTTTCCGCAGCTACTTCAATTAACTGATAGGAGACGCATTTTATATTCACTGGAAAAAATATGCAAAATCGCAGATACTATAAAACCGAGTCAAGTATAGGCGTAACTGTCCATAAATAATGTCCTCACGACAGGGTGATTATTTTTTTATCGTGAAAATAAACGAGTACGTTTTCAGTGGCCATGTAAGGGAGGAGAGAGGTCACCCGGCGCCGACTGAATACCGCCCCGTGGAACAAACACCCCTTACTCAACCGAATTTGGCAAAAATTCCACTCCTGCCAGCCCTGAAAGTTTGTTGGGTTTTCTTTAGCGAACGTACGACATCTTTTTGTATTGTCTTGGTCTGCCAACCATACGTAACAAGTTGTTTTCTTTATCTGTTTGCCGAGAGTTGCTACTTTGTCTCGAGTTGGTAGTTGTGACTCGTTTTGAGGAAACGGTTTTAGTAAAAAGTTTTATCGTGGAACCATCATCTATTATATCGACGTGTCCAGTTTGAACGGTTGTTAGGGAACTCGCAAGGCGCTGGCACACCTTTCCAACAACTTCTCTGTAATCGATTTCAGTTGCTCGTTTTTAACACGATATAAAAAAAACAGACAAACAAACTTGGAAATAGATTTCAACTACGTACATACACGTGATGCAGGCTCTTCCCCGAACTAAAGCATTTACTCTATAAAACACGTTACTGACAACTTTTGTGCATTTCGTAAAGCATCTACAGTTTATTAAAACACAGAATTAAATTGATTCCGACTAAATATTTTCATAAATGAAAAACAAGGTAAACACGGGCTGATAAAATCTTATTATTGCTAGCTTATTTTTTAGTACTAGTAATATGCCAGACGATTTAAGTAGAAGAATAATATTTTTGAATTTGAAATTCATGCAAAAAAAAAAATCCATTCCTCTCTGTAGTAACATTTAATTTAATCCTCGAGCTTCGAATTACAAAGCTTTAATCATTTTTTCACTTCGCTTTCGTCTGCATTACATTGTAAGATTATTTTATGTACTTTTAACGAACTTGTTCTAAATTTTCTTAACACAATGCAAAGATCTTCTCGAGGAAAGTAATTCCAGAGATGTTATTTAATTTATAATTTTATTCGAAAAGTTATAAAGAATATTATGAATAACGAGGAAGGTAAATTTAACACTTCTTTAAAAGGCAAATATAATCAAAATGTTCACTGCGGGGGAAATAATTTTACTGACAACAGTATTAAAAATCGTATTTTCTACACTAAAAAAAAATCATCCAAAGCTTGGACCAAGTCTCAAGATACATTGCGGGCAATCATTCGTCTGACGAGTGTCGTCCTTAATAAGATGTGTGTTGATATACACGTGTCTATAGAAAGATATTCATATACATTTTATTGTGACACCCTCAATATACATCAGGTATACCATATCATACAACGATACTTGAAATATACAGGCAGAAATGAAAATAATTTGATAGAATAAGAATACGACTGATTGTCAAGGTTTGCGTGTTTGTACATATCTAGAAACAATTGAGAAGATTCATTTTTCTGAGAACAATTATTCTGAACAATTATTTTAACCCGCTTAGGTAAAATAGACGTTGGTAGCGCCAAATGTAACGTCGATTCTTTCATCCCAGGTTTTAAATAAAATAAATATTAATATATAATAATTGAAATTAATTCAATATAATTCATGACTTTAAGTTAGATTCCCTTGAATCTAACATTATTTCAGGGTATGTACCAATTTGTAAGTTAATTGACAAATTAAAAGAATTGCATTATATAAGACACCTTGTTACTAAGTATTATCTCAGCGCAATTAAATTTTATTTAATTAATTTGTGCTGTTTCATAATTAATTAATTAAAAATATAATATATAGTAAATATGCGCACGTTCCAGAGTGAAAGATACTCTCAGTATCGCCCTGGTGAAAGACCACCATTCAGAATTGAAACGTTTGCTTGAAATAGCTTTTAGCCGTGTTTGGTGACCAGATCTGAATAGCCAGGTATTTCTCCACCTTCCTCTTCCCCTTCTCCTCCCCCTCCCCAATACCTTTTGCCTCACAACATTCCCCAATTGGGAATGCCATAGTCTCACTGGCTCCAGACGGTTGGGAGCAGTTTCGAATCTTGTGTGGTATTCATATAAAAAAAAAAAAATTAAAAAAAAAACTATCTAAGATTTTGGCGCCAAGTTACACATCGTGACTAAAATAAAGATAGGTTAGTGTAAACCAGAATTCATAATTGACTCATCTCACGGAATAGCTACCCGTAGCAAGGTCAGACGAAGATTGACGTAGGCAGTTTTAGAGAACACAGAATTCGGTCTAATTAGTTTTATTTTTCGTTTTCATTATGGCTGTAACGCCTGTCATTATGAATGTCATAGTGCAGTAAACGGAGTGGGAAGTTGAAGACGTTACGCATTATGTAATACAAACAAAAATATATGCTATTTTTAACGATAGATTCTAAAACATCAACTTCGTTAATAAAACAGCTGTTTAATATGAATACAAGATGACATAAAGGTCTGTAATTGCGAATTTTCTTCACACAGTTACAAATAATCCCCTGAAGGCTTAAAGCAAATGAACTTTAGTCGTTCCGGCGCCATCCACGCAGAGTCCAGAGTCCACGTGGAATTTTCAGGATGCTTCGTGTCCCGGTGTTTAGAATGAAATTTATGTCGCCCCAAAAAGAGCGTGGCAACCGTCCAGCGATGGTGTCCGGTGCATCCCACTTCAATTATAATTATTGCACCCTCTCCGTATCACGAATTCTACTTGCCAAAATAACTTCTCCCTTTTTCTAGGCTTCAGTAAGTTTTTCCCTGTTTTTTCGTTTGAAACAACCCTTGATAGATTCAGTTCCGAATATAACCTAACTACGGCTAAAGTAAGATGTGATTTCTTAAAACAATAAGGTTAGTTTGTATATCTGTGTAATACGTTGGTATAATAGACTTATTATATAAAATCATATATAGTCAACTAATTAAATAAATCAAACTATTGTTCGTTAATAATTGATTCGGTGGTCGAAACGAAAAAAAAACACAATTCATAGCGTACAATTAAACTTTTTATTGCGAACACCGCATAGTACAGCGTAAGTGGGACTATGTGCATCCCAAATTGGGGTATACTGTGAGGCCGAAGGGCGTAAGGAAGAGAAGGAGATGGGTATAGAATGGTTGAGAGTGCCTAGCTATTCAGATCTGATCTCCAAATACGGTTAAAGTGATTTCAATCGATTCCCACTCTGAAATTATGCCAATGAAACCTAAAATTCCTCTGAATCCAGAAAGGTTTTCCGGTGTTTTAAAAAAAGGTTTTTGAAATTACGAGAAAGAAGGTGGGATATCAAAATATTATAATAAATACGGCCAAGGCACTTCAGAAAAGTTTTCCAGCTTCGAAATACTTCCATTAACGAGATGAATAATTCCGGCCATAACTTTGTCACAAGTCAAAAGTTTAAAGGAGAAATTAAGGTTTTTAATTAAATGAATCTCCTCTTCGATAGAGCATGTTGAGAGATCTACGCAATAGATATTTTGTCACAAGTCAGGAGCAGAAGAACTCGTTAGAAAATTCATCGCTCTCATATTTTGCGCGAGGATAAATAGCTTTCAAGTGACATTTTTCACATAAATAATTCCAATCTGACGCCAATGGTAACCTAATAAAGTCGCAAGATATGTTCGCAGTGTTAACTTACAGATTTATCGTTGTCATAGTATCAAATTTTGTCCCTCCTTATTAGTTACCACCTACTTTATATTTTCCTGGGAGTTATAAACAGCGATTGAAAGTAATTAATCTTAGTTATATCTGAGAAATATTCATATTTAATAACAAAGTGGCAGTAATTGGCTGT
Source organism: Halesus radiatus (assembly GCA_022606495.2). Classification (NCBI taxonomy): domain Eukaryota; kingdom Metazoa; phylum Arthropoda; class Insecta; order Trichoptera; family Limnephilidae; genus Halesus; species Halesus radiatus. The sequence continues at coordinate 4,957 of JAHDVE020003876.1, forward strand.
AATTTTAATTTTAGTCAAAGCGGAAAGTGAATTATCGTTTCACAAGATATCTGTTTGAATATCAGTAGGTAGGTAATATATCAATATAAGCATAAATATAGCACGGAAACATATGTGTAGGTAATTACATTATTTTTAATCATTGAAGACCAACTTAACAACTACCAAATCGAAACCAGAAATCGAAAAGACACAGAAAAGAAAAAGATAACGGTAGCAGATGGGATTCGAACCTAGGACCTCATGGTCTATCCGGGACCTGTGCTCTATGCCAAATGAGCTACGGCCACCACAATCCATCCCGTCAATTTTGTCGGATACTTGCTGAAATACCCGGGGTTGACCAGAATCTATCTTGTCTTAATATATATGGACATTTTCACTTACCACCTAAATAAAAACTTAATATAATATTTTTCTCATGCCATGAACGATTTTGTAATATTATTTTATATAATTTCGTTATAAAATTTCATTTATTTTTATATCTCATCTTATTAGTGGCAAAGTAACAAGGAGGAAATCCTCCATTGGTTCTATTTTTCGTAAATAGTACGTGCACAAAATTATATAATATTAACTGTCGATTTACCGGAAAATTAAATTTTTTAAGTTTTTTTTATTTTAATGTTTCCCAGAGAAAAAAAAAACAAATTGTTTCCATAGCAGTAACGTAAATGTAATAAAAATAAAAATTTCGCTATTCTATTACATTTCGTTTCTTAGTTTAAAACATATGCGACATCAAAACACCATCCAACATCGCGACATTACCGATCCACCGCACATTCAGACCGATTCAATGGTTTGTTTCCAGTAATGGTTTCTATGTTCATTCATGATCATTCAGCGATCGTCAATTTTACGTACAAGTGGAAATTTCCCCGCCGCGGAACCGATTCCGTTGTATTTTTGATAGACGCCGAATCCGCAGCGGCAGATCAGACATGGCAGCGTGAGTATTATTTTTGGAAACATTGCTATTTCAGTACCAATTTGGAATATCGATTGAGTCGGTGCACAAATTTAAATGCTTTGGCAGTTGGATAATGGTTACACGGACGATTAGGTTGAAGAAGTTAGAACCAGCCAGTGGAACAACGATTATCGCTAAATGTATTTGAATAACAAATTTTGGAAAAAGAGTTTTTGCGATCGTAGCATGTATTATGATTGGGAAGTGAAATTTCTTATGTCTATGGATGTATTTTCTCAAGACTTTTCCCGAGGCGTGGAAGCTCGAGCACACCCGTTTAACTCTCGTATTGTGCAAAATTTTTTGTTTGTAGCTTGGGATTGCAAATCCGATTTTCCATTCTAAGAAATTCGAATTTACAAATCCACTCGCTTTCAGGCCTGAGGTTTTTTTTATTTTTATTTCGACGCAAAAGACTGACATGAAACTCAGCACGTGGATCTGCTTCGTTAGTTTATGTGCAGGGAAAACATTATATTATCAATAGTGGAAGATGTTGATTGTTCAACTCCATTAAATCCATTAAAAAATTGATTACTTCGTATGCACTGGAAAAATAGAAACCGTTTCTTGGCTATCTACTCAGAAATTAAAAAAAAACCGTCCATATTAGTGTAATAAAATAAGAATCTGCGAAAAAAAAAAAAAAAAAATAGCAATTAAGCCAACTAGATATTAAGAATAAGGGTTGTGGTCTTCCTCCAATATATAAAATATATCGACTACGATAATATTATATACTTTGTTGGGGTTTTATTATTTTTATTACAGTTTAGAAGATCATGTTTAAGTGTGTTTTGGAGAGATTGAGCAGTAATGAAAAAAAACTTTTTATAAAGCCATATTTGATTTCCTCGTGGATGAGATGATGAACAGGAACGGGATGGATACTCCTTATCTATATTCTTGCTACAAAAACACACGTATAAAAATGCCAGTCGCCAATCTCCTCAAGGATAATATTGAACTACGAGAAGAAGAAGATTATGTTGAAAGCAATTTCGTTTTCATCTAAATCACAAGAATTTCGTTATTCGCTGTGTGCTCCGGAATCGCCTCCCATGTTCCGCATTTGAAACCCAACGCCGTATAAAGTGATGCGCCCCGCCCTTCTGTGATCCAATTTGCCGCCGGGAAATGTTACCGGAGTAAGACGAAGGCCCTCCCTCGGAGACCGTATTAAATTGCTGAGCCAATTTCGGTGAATTTGAACATCCGTTTTTGGGCGGCAAATGGTCATGGATATGTTCCAGTTGATTCAATTGAGTCGTCGAGTTTTGTAAAAATCAGCCGAATCGGTCACACTTGCAAGAAACGGAGCCCGTTTAACAGCCCCGGATACTATTGTTAGTTCTTTTCCCATATGGCACTAGAGGATGCCACATGTCAAAATATGCCTTACTAAGAAATGGTGTTTTAAGTTTTGTATCTTCACTGTATATTGAGATTTTTTAATGTGTATAACAAATTAAAATTATGCGTAATATTGTTATTTAGTGTGCAGATCTCTAAATGAGTGCGAACTATGGCAAAAATACAAGCATCTGGAAAGGAACGTTTGTATTAATGGCCGAAGTACGGAGTAGTAAGCTTATTGTAGTAAAGTCGGACAACCTCCGTGGTTACGTGGTTACGATCCTTGGCTATCATTTCGGAGGTGGCGGGTTCAAATCCCGGCATGCGGAAGTGAATTTTATTAAAATAGTTCTTTTTTTTCACAATTTATTCATTAAAAAAATGTATAGTGTATTTGCGGCCCATTCTAGAGTGGTAGATACTTTCAGTATCTCTTTGGTGAAAGATCACCATTCAGAAACAAAACGTTGCTTGAAATGGATTTAGCCATGTTTGGTGAGTAGATCTCAATAGCCAGGTAATTTCCTACCATCCTCTTCCGCATCACTTTTCCACCTTTACTACCTTCAGCATAACAACATACCCCGTTTGGTGATGATATAGCTCCACTCGCCTCGGAAAGTTGGAAGTCTTGTGCGGTATTTAAAATGAATCAAATTGGGGGTGCCATAGTCTCACTGACTTCACACGGTTGGTATTCTTGTGTGGTACTCACATAAAAAAGATGTAACCATGTTAGTTAGAGATCTAGCATGTATTTTGGTTGTTCTTTCAAAGGTATACTATCAAACGTAGTACTTAACTCCAAATACCCGATTCTTTTACTTTTCGATTTTCAGCACTTTTAAAATAATATTTTTTTTAATTCAAGAGATTTAACCGTCCGGGGCCAGTGGAACTATAATATCTCCATTCCAGAAATGTTGCTATACAATAAAGGTGGGAAATAGAAAGGTAAGAGGAAGATTGAAAAGTAAACAGTTATGCAGGTTTGGTCACTAAACACAGTTAAAGCCTTCCGAAGTTACGCTTTGTTTTTGCATGATGTTTTCTCGATACGGCTTTTATACGCAGGGTATCTTTCACCCTGTTAGCAAGTAAACAATTTTATCTTAACCCTTCACTTGTCGCAATCTTAACAGAGCAGCGAAATGTCACAATATATATGACAAATACATTAACTTTGGAGGCTTGTGTAGCATTTTCTTCAGCATATTTCAACATAAATTGGAAACAAGAACACTTCAGTATTCTGTATTTTTTTATTGATCTATCAATATTCATGCAATGTAAAAATAATAAACAATATATATTTTTTTAAATAGAACATGTTGCAATACAAAAAACCTGAATTTTCTCAGTCTTAGGTTGTTAATTTAAAAAAAAACCATAATACACATTGAAAGCATAGTTTAATAAGTTGTAAAATGATGTGACATTAACTTTTATAAAAGCATATGCAAAGTTATACACAAAATAAAACCCTTATTTTTTAAAGTTATATTTTGAATGAACCACGATTAGTCATAATATATACGTGGAATTCATTATTTTGAAGAGTTCCTTAGATTTTTTTTGTGTGAAGGTTTTCATCAAATTCAGTATCGTAAATTAAATTTTCCATATTTTCCAGTTCATCTGATATTAAAATTAGTATTGTTTCTTCAACATCAATCTCATTGTTAACATTAAAAGTTTGTTTGCCTTGATATATTCTGTAGAAGAATGTGAATCGTGTCTCTCAAATACAACCGATGTTTATTGTAATTTCCAAACCAAAATTTTAAAAATATATGTATTATTAGTAATACACATAATTTTCAGTTAAAAATCGATAACAAAAAACTTACGCTTTCTGTTGCAATGAATCTCATAGATTTAAAATTTATGGGCATACAGCATCTGCACTCTACTAATGGGTCTCGATGCTAAAGCAAAGCCCAACGATGGTTAGGAAGGTAGGGAGGGGAGTATCTGGATCGAAATATTCCTTGTCGATTAAATTTAGGAAAATACCTCTTGTATATGACAGTTACATTGCGATAAGCGAAGGGTTGGGTAAAGCTATGGGAAAGGGATGTAACGTAATAGATCTCGCAAATTAATTAATTACAAACCCAAAAAACAAATAAAAGCCATAATCAAAAAACAGTGAATACGGATTCAAACAATGGGAATTTACGATAGGCGATGAGTTAGCACAAAAGATAACGCCTTCACCATTCCCGTCAATAAAATGAAATTAATATCAGTGGTACGCAGGTTTAAAAATGTTAATACACAAATTTGCGGTTCCACTCAATCTCAAGCAACATACATATTTAGGTTTTTGAACCGGCAAATAATATCGGTTAACACGTTTCGTTATATTTAACACAAAAGTTTTCCGTTCGGGAGATTCCCTCTCATTAATAATATTTAATTTACGGCGTCGACTGTTTAATCGAGCAAATAAACGTTAACCATCATCACACAACGGTAACTCAGGTTTATTTCTAAACACACACCCGAATAAATGATTACTTTGTCAAAATCGCTTTAGGCGAAACTCATGAAAACATGTAGCTTACATAAAATATATGAGGGATATGTAAATAAATAGATACGAGTGAATATATTCCGTCTGGCATATCTTTGTCTAACGGCAGTACTTTAGTTTATAAAGGGTTCGTTATACGATTTGTTAAAACCCCGTTACGGCGTAGCTTTGGTAAACGCGCTCCCTTAATACGGGGGCGGAATAACATTTGGGCATAAAACATTTACGAGAAACAATAAAAAGGGTGAAACAGTCGTTATATTTGCATCATTTTATTATAATTAGCCACACATGTTGTTCGTTGATTAATTAAGGTTAGTTTAGCACATACAACACTCAGTTAGCTCATTCAATGGAACGGGGAGAGGTAATAAAGTAATGCTAATAAAAAAAATCTGACTCGCTTTCTGCTTTCCTACTTTGAGGATAATGAATGTTTTATTTGATGGTTAGCTTAAAAGGCAAGATTAGGTTATTTTCAGAGAAAATTATTTATTCATTCCGTAAATTATTAATTGTTTTGGAATATAATTTCTTCAAACGATTGGTATTCACTTTGTGGCATCATTATTAATTATTTATTAAAATATATACTTCATTGGTACAATGCTGTCATCACCAGGAATATATGAATACTAAGTTATTGTATTAATATATTCCTGATGATGACATCATTGCTGTCGAAATACGTGGATGTTTATGTATATTTATAAAGTGGTGTAAGTTTACTTAATTAATTGTTTTGGAAGTTGTAGATTTATATCAAGAATACGGAAAGTATAACCCTTTAAATGTAAGACCGTTTTCTAACATATCAAAGATTAAAAGGTCTTATTATTCGCAATTCGGCCGATGTAAGAATAATTAACGGTCATGTAGAGGAGCTGGATAAAGAAAGGACTGTCTGAAAGGATAATACATATATCAAAAACGAGCAAACGTACCTAATACGAAGTCGGTTACGCCCCAGGAAGATATGTGAGTTAATTATGAGAAGTCGGTAGGACAAAAGATTATGTTGAGAAGATAGTCTAAATGTTATTGAAGTATGTACTGAAACAGAACTGGGTGGCGTTCCATCTAACTTCACCCCATCAGTGGAATTTGTGTAACGGTTGTTTAGTACACCAAATATACTATCGTTACGGGTGCGAAAAAATCTGCGCCTTCGACCCACGTTAGGTACTGACTCCTCATAAACAAAATGTTGAGGATATCCAAAAAGAACAAAAAACTGATGTACCTAAGTGTAAACGATAAGATTAAGATACAGACGCTTAGATGGTTTGAATATGTTTAGTGGATAGAAAAATAATGGATGATTAAATAAATATGTCGTACAGTTTCTGTACGTAATACTGTAAATAAATGTGTTATAAAACTATAAATTGGTTATAAATAATTAGGTTTGCCATTTTACTCGAGCATCATGTATTGAAGCGAAATAGGTTTAGATGTCAAATAATGGTCTATTTAAAAAAAAAGTTACCTCTTTTTTAAATTCCGTTGAATTAATCTTCTTTAGTTTCCGTGTATTGTTTCATATTTACCGATAGCAATGGAAAATAAATCTCATGTATGTATTTCAGATATAAAAAAAAGAATTATTCAAATAACAGAATTCGTTTTCCATCTTCAGCAGTTGCAGTGACCACTTTCCATTTGCCAATTCCCTAATACCCTTCCCCCCGTACTTCTCTTTGCACCCCCCACATGGGCCACATGTGTCAGTCTCCGCTGAATGTAGCGCGATTCTGTGAATCATTCGTACGTAGGTGATTTTTCCCCTCGCATGTCCAGTGCTGGGTAGCTATCTAGAGTACCCTGCTAGGTAGAGGGCTGCAGTCTGCTATGTGTACGAGGGTGTTCATAACCCATTCATGCATCTGTCGTGAAACAGGGTTATTAAGCGGAGGGTTGCGAGAAAATTGTTATTTTTTTAACGTATATCAATATTATTATAATTTGTATTTCCATTTATATTTGGCTAAAGGTAATCGGTTAATATTTCTGAAATACCCGGCGACTGGCGACTTCTGTGTGGAGCGTTAAGTGCCTTGGATTGGCTTGAGAATTCAAAACCCATTTATTTTTGATCGAAGTGCAAATTAAATACTGTGAAAACCATGTATACAGTATTTAATTTGCACTTCGATCTAGAGTGGAATGTACCATCCGAATCACACTTTGAATTGTTACTTCTATTGATTACGGTAATGTATATTTAAATAAATAGCCTGATTTTTTTCAAACGAAAAGAATATTCCATATTCCATCGGTTCCGAACAAATTTACGGTAACACTTAGTAAAAAATCTATTCTCATAATCTTTTTACAATGCTTGAATTGATTGACAAAATCACATAAGAAAAAACATTGATTTAAACACTGTGGTTTACTTGTCACAAACGCACTTATGTCTCCTATACATCTTTCTTAACCTTTCCGTTGCCAAGAGTGGTAATCAAAATCTGTTAAATTTCTCCACTGCATGTATTATTTAAAATATAAACTTTATATTATTGGTATTTTTCGTAATCCTACAAAACCTCTTAACACATTTGTACATTTATTTATTTGTAAGAAATAAACAGCTTTTAATACAAAATTGTATGTAAAGGAAGTTTAACAAAAGGTAATCCAACAAAGTTTATTGTGCTAACAAAGGTTAAGTAGAGATATTTTATTAGAAAAAACAAAATAAGAAGGAAGGAGGGAGAGGATGAGGAAGATAGGATCGGGACAGAAGATTCTCTCCATACATTTTATACTCGTGCATCAATTTGTGGTTGTAATTATTATTTCGGTTCGATATTGGTGGAAGAGTATTGTGAAGAATGTCGATATTGTGAAATTGTGCTTTATATTGCCCATAAATACGGGGAATTAGAGAATTTGTCCTAAGATTCGTCCTGCATGTGGGCAAAAAAAAAGATCGGTTTGTCGGGTTAGTCTTGATGGTATGTTAATGAGCCCTAGCGAGTCTAGGCTATTATTCATAATTTAAAAAAACAAGATTTGATAAAATATTAAGCGTCGCGTTTGAAGCGTGATGAAGTCATGTTATTTTAAGGATTCGATATTATTTGCAAAGTGTAAATTACATATATTAATTATATGGTTAAAGAATTTACGTTGAATGCTTTCGACTCTTTCAATATGGGTTTGGTAAAGGTGTCCAATATTCTAAGTGAGCGCGGATATACGCTGTGTAAAGGGAATCTTTATAGGAATAGGAATTTTAAATCCCAGCATCTTATTGGCTTTATTGATAACCTCATTAGTGTTTGTTTGATAAAATTAAGTTTCCAATCCAGTATTACCCCAAGGTCTCGAATAGATTCTATTTCAGTGATATGTGTATCGTTTAAAGTGTAATTTCTTTTTTTTTTTAACGCGTGAATGATATTTTTTTACATTTTGAAATAGTAATAACTAATTTGTTCAATTTGAAGTACACAAATAGACGATTGCGATCATTTTGAAGTTTGATGGAGTCATTGATTGATTTGACAACTAAATATATTTTTTTATCATCCGCGTATGCTAGGTAATTGGCATATAAAAAACATTTGTGGATATCATAAATATAAATATTAAACGATAATAGTGGCCCTAGGTGAGAACCTCGAGGTACACCGGAGGGCACAATAAAAAAGCTAGACTTAGTTCCCTCAATTGATACATATTGAAGTCTACTCTGGAGATATGAAGTGAGCCATCGAAGTTAGTCACCGTGGATGCCCCTTTGATTTAATTTTTTAATGATATTGGAATGGCTTCCCTTGTCGAAGGCCTTAGAGTAAGCTGTATAGATTACATCTACTTGATTTCTACTGTCCATTTTACTGTTTAGATATTCCATAAATTTTAATAAATTTGTTAGTACCGATCTTTTTTGTAGAAATTCATGTTGTTGATTTTGTACATTACAAACAGTGGTTGTATGGATTTGATCGTAGATAATTTAACATTAATCGTTTTTTACTAAATAATAGAAAAAAAGGTTTATTTTGTATTTTTATTTGTAGGTATCATTCCTTGGTACAAATAATATATCTTGCGTCCTGGAACTATACCCGAGGATACACGTTTCGGCCATTGAACTACCATAGTGCTGGGTGATGCGCGCCATCTAACTCGCTCGCGCTATTACCAAAGCTGCGTGAGGGGGTAAGGTAATCGGATGCCAGACCGCTAGGAGGTAGCAAATCGGTGGCATAGAGTTAAAATGTTGTAACTACAATACAAAAAAAAACTTTGTGGTTATGATAAAATAAAATGAAAAGAACTTTCTTTTCAGACACCAATATGATATTATTTCAAAAATAATGCCTCATGTATCAAAAACACTCTTTTAAACTTAACAATTCAATTTCTTGTAAAGAAACATATTTTTTTACAATTTTATAACAATTGTTATTTTGTAGTTACAACATTTTAACTCTAAGCCTATGTTCTTACGATCGAAGACGTTAGATCCCCAGCTGCCGTCTGACGGTCACATTTGGTGATGAGTTTTTTTATAAAATTAACTACATTTTTCTATCATGAACAAGCAAGCCTTGGAATAAATAATTAATAAATGTTAAAAATATGGCACTCCATTGATAAAATGCATGAGGCAACTGATTTACCCCCCATGGCAATGTAAGTTTTATTTTGCATCTTGGCATGCAGAAAGTTTTAACATATATTTTAGCAATATTCCTAGAACAAAACAGGTTTGTTAAACTCCATGTAAGCGCGGCATTAACGGTGATTTGTCGAGTTAAGCAAATTTAGAATTACGCAAATAAAACAAAATGAAAAGACAAAGCATTTCAAATCTCACAGTTTGAAAAAAAGCATCTTGTTTGCAAACATCCAATTCTACATGGAAACCCCCCGATGAACGGAAATTCTCGATTAACTGGATACTTAATCAATATACGATCAAATCGTTACAAGCAGAGCTCCAATTCCTATTTAGAGTACAGCCGGCCATGTTGGTCAGACTGATTGAACAGAGAGGATCGCTATTTATTTTTTATATCGTTCTTTTTCCGAACATCTCTAACGTGGAGTGGGTTCCTAATGGGAAATATAAATAATTGCATTCTGTTTAGCTCGTATATAGGAATTCAAATCAGAGGAATTTTAAAATCTTTCTCAACGTCCCCAATAGTACGTGTATTATAATTATGTATTAATGGAAATTCGTAGAAAAAAACCATAGTGATGAGAAAAAAAAACTTTTACGACAACCAACGATTAAAATAAGTGATTTTGAAATTCTGTAGTAAATCGCAACAGAGTTATGAAATTTTGGGGAATGTTGTGAGGCTGAATGAAGTAAAAAATAAATTAATTTTGAACAAATTCTTTAGCATGCTTATCTCTCTAACTAGGTACTTAAATTGCAAGAAATACGTCCATTTTTTAATTTATTAAATTTACAAGCTTTCGCTTGTATTTAAATAACCATTTGAACAGAAAAAAATTGAATTAAGTAAACGAAAATTTACTTTGTAAACATTCCCGTTAAGTACGGAAATATTTGTATGCTCTGTGAGTCGTCGTGAATGCGGCGTTCATTTACATCACAAAAAAGCTCAAAAATTCGCGAGAGGGCTTATAAAATTGCGCTCGGAATTCACATGCGCTGTGATTGTGTGATAACGATTCCTTTATGTTCCTCGCTAGCTCCACTCTTCTACTTACCAAATGCTGCGAAAGCTTTAATGGAAATAAACACCAACGCGAGCTTACTTTTATTTGCATTTCATTTTCTTCATGAGCTTAAGATAAACATGCCCAAAATAGGTATCATTATACCGAAATGCTGGAAATGTTTACGTTCGGCCAGTAAAATTGTTTCTTCAGAATGTTTTCTACTAACGTATTTTTTTACAATTTGCCCTAATTCTACGATTTATAAACCAAACTATTTACCTAAATGTTACTTTATAGTAATTTAGTACTGGTTTTGAGTTTTGGCTCGACCGACTGCTAGCCGACCGTCCCACCAACAAGGTTATCGACAATCTTTGTTATAATGAAAGATCGCTGAGAGGCAGTAGTTTTTTCGAAACTGAGAGGGCATAATAACGTGGGATGAGATTCGAGATTGTTCGCGAATCTTTTAGATTTATTTAAAATTAGTTAAACTAAGATGCTAGGATGATAAAAAAAATTCTGCCAATGTTTTCTAATTTTGACCCGTGACTATTTGATCTGCTATAATAACAAAGTTAATCCACGTTTAGAAGATCTTTTCTGATAATATTATGAAAAATTTAGCCATGTTTAAGTTTGTGTGTGTTTATAATTTAAAAAAAAAATGTTTATCGAATTCGAAAGCCGAAAATAAAATTTATTACATTTAATGAGGAAGGAAAGTATAAATCATTCCATACTCGAAGATTTTATAAACGTTCATGCAATATTAAACATTTATAATATACAATATTTATCCAAACACTTGGAGAACGCCGTATAAATTAAGTCTTTCGGATATTGAAAGGTGGTTATAGTTTTATCGCCGCTATGGGTTCTTATGTCATAGAAGATGACATAAGAACCCGCAGCTATCCACGTTGCTCTAGAATGGTACATCTGAGAAAAGATTTAATGATTATACTGCACAGGGGACGTTCGTGTATTCTTTGATCGATTAAACAACGATGCTGGTTTTCAAACCGTGAGACGAAGAATGAGAAAAAACTATATCTTATAAAATACTCTAGAGTATTTGCTATAAAAACCATTGGTGTGGATAGTAAAGACCCTGTTTGATTATATTTTCAGTTTTTGCATACTGGTCGTAAGGGAATAGCAACCCCATATAATTATATTTATTGGTCAAGTACTTGTGTAGTAGCGGGAAAATCTCACGTTCAAAAGATTTTTAAAACAATGCGAGACTTTCCCAAATAAAGGTACCTACTTTAATTATTTTTTTAACATTTTATTATTATTTTCTACAACTCGCACGCCTCTGGGAACTAGGAGTCAAAAGGTCTTATGAAATAAATTGGCAACATCAGATTTGTTTTGAAACCGTATGGTTTACACTAACATTTATTTTCTATTTAGGCTTTTTTCCTTAATGGTTTAAAATTTTACATACATTTTTTTATTAGAAAACCTTTGTAACTTTTCATACATCGGTATTTTAGACCAAACCGGTTTCACTCCATCACGGGCATCTTTAGACTGGTACAATTTAAACTAAATCCTTGGTATATATATAATTTATGCCAGGAGTGAGTAGCATTGCTCTTTCTAATGTTGCACATAAAGTTTAAATTTTCGTTTAATTTGTGTACATTCTAGATTAATGAAGTAATGTAAATTTTCCGTGAAACATATACTTAGAAAATAAATTGTTTTTAGAGATGGATCAGATATGTTTTAATAGTATTCAAATAAGATTGCATTTAACATGATGGTGCATTATGCAATTGATGCCATTCACAGTTTAATTAACCAATAAATTGGATGCCACAAATGCACTCAATGGTTAGGTATTTAAATCGATTAGTTTTGGAAGACCATTGCAGATTTAAACAATTACGTTTATATAATATACCTAAATAATCAAGAGTTAGTGATATTTAATTACGGCAGGTTTAATTTGGATAAATTACATCAAATTTTCCTATCGGAGGTATCTCATTTGTGTCTATTTTCCATAAATGAAATAGATTCGTACAAATTCGCTTAAATGCCGATTGACCGTAGTTATAGTATTGTATCTAGTAGAAGAATATTTAATTATCATCTCGATGAATTTATAATCCTCTAAAACTACTCCTCTAAAATTTCCTTGAGGCTGAAAACCTTATAAAACTCAACAACACCATAGAAATATCGAAATGATATGAAAGCTAAAAATAATACGATTTTCATTGGGGTAGCTGTAGCTCAGTGGATTAGAGCCCAAGAGAGATCACGATATCCTGGGTTCGACTCTCAGTTGCTACTGTTATCTTTTTCTTTTCTGCGTCTTTTCGTTATCATGTTATATTTTGAGAGTTGTTAATATTATCAATGGTCAAAAATATATCATTAATAGTTATGTCTTATGAATGATCTTAAATTATTGGTGTCACATATTGGGTGGTGTAGTAAATTCTGTTAATAAGGTATACATAACAAAAAAAAACATTTACTAAAGCCTACCGGTGAGAGGGGGTGGATAAGTAAAATAAGATAATATAACATTAATAATATAATATTAACAATATAATATAATATTCACCATGAAACTGGCAGCCGCCTAGTATGGTGATCTAATGTATCTACTCCATGTAAATGTCTCCATTAAGTATCGTGTATTTTATAAATAAATAAATAAACATATTCTCGACGAGAAATAAAATAAAACTGCACTACATAATGCAATGTTATTATTACTATTCTGTTAACCTCAAAAACTATTCAGAATATAATAATTACTGAATGACCGCAGAACTATCATTTTTCAATCTTTCACGATGGTCATTTTGCTTCCATGTAATATTGATGAGACGCTATATAAAATTTCGATATTTTTGATCACTTCGGCTGAATGAGTATTCGATATTCCCTGATGTATTATTTCTCATGAAATGTATGCGAGAAATGACAAATCTTTGGAATAAATTACAGTTTAAATTCAATCATAAATGAGCCTAAATTCGTTTACCACGGCCTTCGTTTAAATAACAACAAAGCAATTTCGCGGATGAGATTACAACAATTTCATCACGTGTTGGTACATGAAGGGGTTGTTCTACATTTGGCAAATTCGTTAAATTTCCATTTGCGCTGAATTACGGAACCTATGCGTTTGTCATATTCGTTGGTTCGTCGGAATATCCAGCTAAGTAGAATTGCCGCCGCTATTTCAAAAGCTATTTCGTTTCAGCACGTACAGCTTTATTGAAGCTTTGTGTTCTACCACACCGACAATTCAATAATTTTGCAATCGGCGTTTGAGGGTTCGCTCCGAATTAGATACTGACGTATTGTACGCGTGGCTGGGATCCAATAACGCAAGAGTTTAATGACTTCCTCGCTGTAATGCTGCTGGGATGAAATGCAGCATGGGGCACCATACCTCATACACCATGCACTATTCCCCGCACGCTGCATACGTGTCGGGGCCTTTGGATGGAGGTAAAATATTGATACGGCTGTAATAACAACGCAAACAAAAATGCTTTGTTTCAATGATTCATTTTCTGATTAATATGGCGTAAGGGCGGGTTGTTTAACAGAATTTGAAGGATTCATCAAAATTTCATTTTAGTTAATATTCAAGTTCTGCGAAAGTTTTATTCAAGTTATGTTATAATACAAGCACTGTGAAATAACTGGTCAATAATGAAATAATAAACGAATTTAATAAAAAAAAAGTTTTTCCTAATTTGTTGATTTTTGTTAAGGTATATTTATTACAGGGTGGCGTAAAACTACCGTTATGGTTTGAATGTTTAATAACTTTTTAAGTTTATTTTTATTTTTTATTTTTATTTCAGAATTTTGTGAAGAAAACTTGGGGAATTTGGAAAATACTACACAAGAGAACAGCGATCAACAATTGTTGAATTTTATTTTGAAAATCAACGGTCAATTGTTTTGACGCAGCGTGCTTATCGTCGTTTTTTTAATGCGCGTACTGGACCTTCAGCACCAACAATAAACCGCCTGGTTGCAAATTTTCGATAACATGGTACAGTAAGACACCTTCCATGTACCGGAAGACCACGTACGGTCCACACGGAAGAAAATATCCAACGTGTTGTGGATAGTGTGCAGGACAGTCCAGAAACATCAACAAGAAGACGTTCGGCACAACTGGGGCTATCGAGGAGGTCCGTTCAGAGGATTTTGGCCACATTGCACATGTTCCTGTATAAGGTTCAGCTTGTGCAAGAATTGAAGCCGATAGACTACCAACAACGGCTTGATTATGCCATTTCATTCCGACCATAACGGTAGTTTTGTGCCACCCTGTCCTTATTTTATAAAACGTTTTGTTTTGAGTGTGGCTTCCAATGGTGATATATTATAAAGGGTAGGTATTGTTTGCGAAATTGAATAGTCTTTTTAAAATTGGTATAAAAGCTTTTTTTTTCATTTTCTACTGAAATAAAAATGAAATTATTTTTTTTACCAAATTAAAACTTTCTTCACATCTTTATTTTATTGCAAAGCGCTTTTCAGGTTATATTTCACAGAACAAAACTTTTTTATTGGTACCCCAATATTTTATTTAAATATTATACGCACGTAATTTGACGTTTTTTTTTAATTATGGGATTATTAAAATTCATAAGTTGTATAAAAGTTATTATTTTTTTCCAGTAAGTTCGTTAAACCATATTTAGTCAAGCTTTTATTTTTTAGAAAATGATTTTAATATCATCTTTTCTCTGATTTGAACAGAAAAAATGTTATTTTATTCAGTAATTTTATTGAGATTGTTTTTCATTCGCTTCTTATAAGAATAGAAGATAAAGATCGATATACAAAAATCGCGTTATGAAACAATACGATTTTCCCCCTGAGGAAAGACTTCAATTGTGACAAAATGATCCAATTACTCGATAATCTTAGCCGTCCCGGGATTACTTACTCGTTACGTATCAGGAAAAAATAAAAGTTCTCTCAATTTTATCAAAATACATTATTTAACTTGTTTATTTATGCAGAAATCCAATCCTACATTCGACTCTTTAACTTTATCCAGGACATTATCAAAGAATTGAATGTTGAATGGAAGTATTTTAGAATATTGGAAGTAATATAA
The DNA here is from genome assembly GCA_022606495.2 of Halesus radiatus. Taxonomy (NCBI): domain Eukaryota; kingdom Metazoa; phylum Arthropoda; class Insecta; order Trichoptera; family Limnephilidae; genus Halesus; species Halesus radiatus. The sequence continues at coordinate 20,608 of JAHDVE020003876.1, forward strand.
GATAATATTTACTTAATGTGTCCATAGAACCTATTTGAGGAACAGATTTTTGAAATGAAATAATAACATTATTTAATTAACTTTCTTCACAAACTGGCTTCGCTCATGAATTATGAAGAAATATGTTTTTTTCTTATATTGTATCTTAGATTATTTCAGGAAATTTTATTATTATTATTTATATTTATTGTATTTATTATAAAATAAAATTACAGATTTCTGTCCAAATATTTAAAAAAAAGGTACTTGAATTCGTCATAAAAAAAATAACGGGATGGCAGAAATTGCCGCAAGGCAATAAAAATCCGTCTCTGCGCTACTATGCAATGTAAAATTCAGATGTATAAAATGTTAAAAAAAAAATATATATATATATATATATATATGCCCACAGACACAGGCGCCTTGTCTTATTGACAATGGATATTACAGTGTTTCATAGCTCATGATGGAAATGACATAACAAACTTATAATAATTACGCAGATTTCGCGATATCAGAACTCACAGTAGAAAAGTTTTTCTAAAGGGTGCTTTTGAGTTAAAGTAAAAATTCTGCATTGTTTTACGGTCGCTCTGTTTTTATTAGATATTACAAATGAGAAAATTCTAAAGAATCTTTCCTGAGAAGGAAGGCAGTATATCAAAATATTCCACCAACATCCATCATCGGTGCTTCCCCACATTCACCCCTATTTTTCTTTATATCGAGTCACGGTGCACCAAAAACCTATTTCATATATTATTATAGCTGTATCGAGATATAGGACGACAATGATAACGCGAAAAACTTTTTACTATGCGTGAAATAATAATAATTGTTATAAAAAATAATCATTGAAGAAGATAATACTAACATAACCTAAATGAAACATGAAACCAAAAAAAACAACAGAAAATAAATAGATATCAGTCGCATCTGAGACACGAACCCAGGACCTCTGTCTTTCCGGGATAACCGCTTTTCGATAATGTTAGATTAATTTCACCAAAAGTAACGACTAATTATTACGATTTATTAAAACATCTTCCACTTTTTTTTATTTTTTGACCTAATCGGCCCATCACGGCCATCTTTCGACCTAATCGGCCCATCACGGCCATCTTTCGACAAGTGGAAAGAAGCTTGAAACTTGTTATAATAAATCATTATAATAGAATTCCACCATGAGCTATCAAAAATAGAAATAATACTTATTACTTCAGCCGCAAGAACATGCTAATAACATACTTCTTATTAATTAAAAAAATTAGATTAAAAAAAAAATAATCATGAGAAGACAATAATTTTATTTCTTCATTATGGTAACCCTATTAGGCATAGAGAAGCACAAATTTTTATAATGAATAAAATAGTGGTATAAAATCAAAATTCTCAAACTTCACCATATACCAAACACGAGTTTGTTGAATCGCCTTACTGATGAATTTTATATTCTACAAAACTAGCATCGCTCCAAAAGCGTATTTTAAAAATTCACAATCCATGCATTTGTGGGTTTCAAAACTTACATTCTCTTGTTTCAGCTAGTGGGGGCTGGTTATTCCAAAAACAACTGTCATGGAGCCATCAGTGTCAATTTCATAACTCGCAAAATCCGTACAAACTCCCTAGTTGAGTTACAAAACTCACAATTTTCACATTTAAATCGACGATTTTCTGCAGTTAAAAAATATTATATGGCATAATTTTTATATAAAGAACTTGCTGATGTGTACCCGGCCTTGCTCGGGATTTTTGTTTTTTGGAATAAATTTATGAAGTTGTGAATTCTTGCTTGTCATTAGGTTGCCATAATTGATTTGACAGCGAAAGTAACTCAAAATAAAGAAACATTCATTTGAATATTTTATTTCATTCCAAACGTTTATTTTTCAAAATATATCTAAACCATAAAGTTCTTAAGTAGGTACCTACTCGTGTTTTTCATTTTGAAAATATTCTACCCAAAAAACCTACTACTTTTGAATATGCAATCTGTGGCTAACCTGAGTGTTATATTTATAGGCTAACCTAAATGAAATACCATATGTCATGTTCAATGTTTTTGATACTCATTTTAAAACGTTATAGCACAGTTTTATGTTTTGGATTTCATTCAAACTACTTTCTAATAAAAACAAACTGGTCAAGTGATTTACGAGAACATCGAGGGCAAACAGACAAACTTACATTGTTTTATATGTATATATAGATAATTCTCGGTTTACATTTAATGTTTTTACTGTACAATATTATTTTTAATAAAATGGGTTTTTATACCCGCTAAGCTACTGCAAGTAGCTTGTCAGGAAGAGAGAAACTTTATGTATACAACAATAATAAATATAAATATAATCATACGATTAGTAGCGCAATATGAGAAAACAAAAATTGGTATGTTGTGTTCAATGTACACAAGTTGACTAAAGATATTTAAAAAATACGATTAACAGTTATTTTATATTGATACAGACTCCAATTACACAATGCCAATTACATTATTACAATTATATTACAAAAATAGCAAGATATCAGCAATTATTAAACAGGTTGGGAGATACAATAAAGTAGTACAGTTTTGTTACAGTGAGAATAGACTCTAATATGATAGTAGAATTTAATTATTTTAAAACATATCCCCAGATATCAAGGGGATATATAATCAAGGAGACCATCATATTTCTTTAAAAGACAACATTGAAATCATCAACGCGGAGTAACATTTAAAAACTGAGAATTTTGAGGAAAAAACAATTTCTCCGTTATTCCAAAATATCATATTAGTGCAGTTTGTGAGTTTTGATTTCAAATCCATCCAATCACAACATGTGTACGGAAAACAAAAAAGTATCACATTTCTGAAATGTTTAACGCATTACATGAACACAAAAGAAAATAAACATCTACTTCGAAAGTATAACCAAAGTCACGTCATTTTACCTCTGTAGAACATGATAACGAATACCTATGTATGCATATGCATAGCCAAGTACCATAAGTTAATTAATGTTAGGAATAAAACCTAATTATAATATTGTACTATAATAAGACATATCGAGTAAATGTTAACTAACAATAATAATAATAATAAAGTATTGATGTTTTTATAATATTGATATTTTTATAATATTGATACTTTTATAATATTGGTACTTTTATAATTTTGATATTTTTTATGATATTGACATTTTTATAATATTATTTAAATCGGTGTTATAAGATTGGACTCTAACTCAATAACAAATCTGTAATGCTGCCCTTATGTACAGCACAAGATGCATGCGCCTAAATATAATAATTTTTGCCCTACATTTGTATGATGATTGTAATTTATTGTTGTATTATATTATATTGTTGAAATAAACTCCTGCTGACAAGCTACTTGCAGTGGCTTAACGGGTATAAGTTCCCACTGTATATAATTAATATTATACAATAAAAAATAAAAAAAATGATATTTATTTGAAACACATTATTTAACAAAAAAAATTAAGACACCTTTGACTGCCCACCTTGGAACAAATCCCGGTTTAGGACAGTCAAATTCACAAGTTTAGTTAACATTAAGTGCCATTATACAAAACCCGAAGGGAAAAAGCTAGTATTGACATAGTATGGCAATATAATATAATAATAGGAATGCAGCCCGAAGAGGATGCAGCAAATAGTTAAAAACATATTAAATATATTTTATGCAGTAAGTACAGGTAAATGTTAATTATTATTTGTTTTTGTAAATGATTAATAGAACTCAATTTTTTTTTTTAATATTTAATAATAACATTTTAAAATTTGATTTACATTGATTAAAAAAAAGTTACTAAGTATTTAGAAATAAAACCGACTAATAATATTTGGGTTGTAATTAAATAAATTTGTGAAATTGGGAGATTTATTACATTATAGTGAGACTTGCATATAATACAGTAAAACTGTTAGAAAAACCGGAAATAAAAATTTATAAAAAAATCTCATCAAATAAACGCACTCGTAAACGCAAACGTCAAAATTGTGCTTTGATGAGGGAAATTTGTTACCGTTTTTACACAACACATTGGTAAATTATTCGTTTTTATATATGCAGAAATATGTTTCCATGAATAAACTTCCCAAAAAACGATGTTTGGGTTTTCGTACACTTCAACTCATTCAAAATAATCTTCACGAGGGGTAAAAATAATTAAACAAAAAACATGGTTTTGTTATGTACCAAAATAAATGCAAAATTATTGAATAATTGGTTTAACGAAAATAATTTTCTAGGAACTGTGTCTTTATTTTAATGAACCGAGACAATTATCTTAACATCTGTGTCTTAAAACATAACATTTCCCGTGCGCTGAAATCATGAACAAATACATAACTCTCGAACCTTTTTACAGCAAATTATTACGAACAGGAAACGAAAAATTGTATACACTCTTTTCTAAAGAAAAATACATAAACCAACTGTGAATTAAGCGACGGCTGGGACCATCTTATTATAAATGTATTACCTGGATTATTTCTTCTGAAAAACTCACAGTGAATTTGTATCGATCAATCAAATAACCTTCGGAACAAAGATGAAAAAAACTCAAAGAGTTATGAACCTGCTACTTAGAGTTCCTTTATAACCAACTTTTCCGTTTTATGCATCGTTAGTTTGTAAGAAAAGGTAGAGGTTACAATGACGCTATCAGTGGTATTTTTTTTTATACGAATACCACACAAGAGTCCCAAACTGCTCCCAACTGTCTGGAGCCAGTGAGACTATGGCATTACCAATTGGGGAATTTTGTGAGGCTGAAGGTATTGGGGAGGGGAAGGAGAAGGGGGAGAGGAAGGTGGGAAAAAGGGGAAATACCTGGCTATTCAGATCTGGTCACCAAACACGGCTAAAAGCCATTTCAAGCAACGTTTCAATTCTGAATGGTGGTTTTTCAACAGGGCGATACTGAGAGTACTTTCCACTCTGGAACTTGCGCAAATATACTTCATATTATTTTTAAATGAATTAATTATGAAACAACACAAATTAATTAAATAAAAATTACTTGCGCAGGCCGGGATTTGAACCCGTGACCTTCGGATTCGTAGTCGAGAGCCTTACCCCTCGATCATGGAGGCCGTCGAAATACGCTGGTTTGCCTTTATATTCGTTTTTATTTGAGACTAGTGCTATTTTGAGGACCACGAAAAATTTACACTAGTTTTTAGCAATTTGGCCCGAACAATATCTAATGGTTCACTCCGTCCTTTCCTCACAAAACCCTCCACACAGGATCCTAAAAGATGAAGCAGACTCCACAATAAAATGCTTCTCTTGTGTGAAGTTAATGTAAGAAAATAAACAAAGCATTAAATCGATAGAATCCGATATGGTTGTCTCTAAAAAAGTAAACAGTGAGAGATTTGAAAAAGTTCAGATGCTTAAATTTGTGATGGCAATGTGGTATGCTAACCGGTGGCGTCCTGTGGATTGTGATTTTAATCGATTAATTTTATAAGTATTGTGTTAAAGATATTTCGGTTAAGAAAAAAACAGTGTTTCGAAAGTTTATCTGGTTGTGAATTATTTTGACCATAATCGTCACATATACTTAACATATTTTTATTCTTCGTGGGTGGATACAAGCTCAGTTCATCCTGTATATACGCTGGTATTATCCCCCAGGGTGCACTCGGAGTGCTGTAACTATAGTGTCCTAGATCTAGAGGTACGGGGGATGGCAGAAATGGTGCGGAACGATGACCACTCATGGGACAATTAACCACCCCCGAGTATACCTTGCTAAGTCACTAGAACGCGTGGATATAGACGGTAATAACCTTTCAATAGTGTATACTATTCGAATGCGTGACACACCACTAGAAGGTCGCCCTAAGGTTAAACGAAAGGTGATACGCGCTCACAGAAGGCGCTAATTCAAAAAATATATTAATAAACTTGTTTGTTGGCGGGTGTACATATGGAATTTAAAAAAATATATATTTACTATGCAAAATTAACAATATTGCTTACATGGCAACAATATTGTTTATGTAAGTACTAAACATGTTTTTTTTTTAAAATATTTATTTATATAATCCTTTTAGTTTTATTTTTTTTTAATTAATACATCCCTAATTGAGAATTTATCGTGTTTAGAGAGGGAGTACTAATATGTATTGTTATACATTTAATAATTTCAAGAGTACTATCATGAACTTGATGTTCTGGTGAGTATACGAGTACACTAATTACAAAATAAATAAATTTAAAGGAAATTTTTAGATATAAAATATATCTATATATATGTAGAAACATACGAGTATATGCATTTTTTCCAAGTGAACTTATAATATACACCTTAAACTAGTTTCTTGTAAAATATATTTTAAGTTTTTTCTTAAAAATTTCATAATTTTTTTCAGCTTGTACATCTTTGGGAAGTACGTTAAAACATTTTATGGCTGAATATGTATAATGGTGTTGAGTTGTTGTTGTATTAAGTTTAGGGATTATTATTTGTCCTGTGGTTCTCGGCCTGGTGCTCAATGCCTTTAATTAAAGTAATGCATTTTTTTGTTCAAATAACTCAATAAATATGAAATGGAATAAGTTGTAATTGTAAGTTCAAGTAAGCGCAAGTCCTTTGACAAACTTATAAAAATACTGTGTATGTTAGTTTAATAAAAATATACGATATTTTTATAAGTTTCTTGAAGGGATTGATCATTAAATCTACAGTGACAATTTACTCATTCCATATTCTGTTTGCATACTTGCAAACTAACAATTTATTTCAATATTTAAAAGAATTACATGATAAAGTGTTTTTTTTTTTAATATTTGAATAAAGACCATCAGTGAGTACGTATTAAGTTTTGTTTAGTCTTAACTAAACTTACATGGGACCGGTATTCAAAACAGTATTCGAATACACACATTACGAAAATCTCCGCTCTACGTAACACGCCAAGCTATGCCATGCTTCTTGAACCGTTGGCAAATAAAACATAACAGAGTGTTATTTATTTATTTTTTTCATGATAACCAATCACTGTGTGGTTTGATATTATGTTAAATAAAAACCCTACTAATTCCTTCTTGGGGGCAATTATAATAACTAAATAATAATACAGAGTTATCGAAAATATTTAGGTACAGAAACAAAAGACCGAGACTGTTATCAAGACAACTGGTGAACGCGAAAATTTCGGGGTGTGAAGAATATACCCAGGCAACTATTGCGATACATAATTAAAATGCTTTCATATCTGTAGTTATCAATACGATATAAAACCTTTAAAATATTATATTTCTGATGTCTTAGTCCTATTGGCAATGGAACTCTCAAAGCGTTTAATTTTGTTTATAAAATGTAAAAAAGAAAATAAACTTTCAATAGTTTATTCCGCGCAATGTCATGTCGATGCTGCGTTCTTCAATGTAATATCACACTGAAACCTTGAGGGTTAATAAAGTCTACCTACCGATAGTACCTTGGAAAGGCACCTGTAGAATTTCATATAAAACCGCATTGGGAGAAATCGAGAAATACGTTCTGTTTTAGTACAGTTTTTTGTTAGTTTATTTTTATTGGTTGATATCGGGACTACTGCAGCAGCTTTATACGCATAAAATAAAGAAGTAATGCGATATGGGCGTGTTTTGCAATCCAAAAGTCTGGTCATTCTGACCTTAAATTTCAATTTCAGAAATTCGTTCTCTCAGTATAAATTCAAAATCAAATAGTTTTTTTTAAAAATAAAACATATATTCCCCGGTTACAAATAATCTGACAATATTTGAAAATCTCCTACTACCATCACAGTAAGCGGAAGATGTTGCTTGTGTCGTAGTGGAGGACTTAGCCAGCCTAGGAATTGAACTCACGATGCCTGGATGAGACCCAAACGCGATGCCAACTCAGCCACTGACCGGTCGAATGTACGATGTCAGGCAGTGTAAGAGAGACGCTGTATTTTCATTGGTTCTCTTGTGGCTAGAACCAAAAGATATGGGCAAATATTTTTTAAGAGATTATCGCTTGTGTAGTGGTGCACTGTATGGCAGGATTACTGCGAGGTGAGAAGAGGGTAGTGCGTGCCGGCGTTTCAAACCAGTTTGAACTACTTTCAGTGTGCATAAATGCATTCAATCGATTGTTCTTAAAAATAATTTACCTGTACTAATTCAGTGGGTACAGTCGGTTTCCATTAAAATGTACGTGGATGGAATTTCTAGTGTTATTATCTATTCAGTGTTAACGTTCTTTGCTCGGCTGTATTTAAAAAAAAAATATCTTTTTACTTAAAAAATCCCATTTGCAAATTTAAGTGTGTTGATCTGTACAAGAGGCATTTTCTTTTTAATCGAATCTTGCATAGCAAATTCAATGGAAACCACAGCAAACCGGAATAGTGGATTTACAATTCGCTTGCGCTATTCCCAATACCAGTGACAATTGCACTGCTGTAATTATTGGCTTTTGAATTTGATTGACGTGCAATCTAAAGCCGTGAAGGTATGTACAAGGTGGCGCAGAAGTCCCCATTCGGAATTAAACAGGAACTTTTTTTTAAATTTTGATACGATTTATTTTTTGAAATAGACTAAAAAGTTAGAAACGTGCTATATGCAAGCAATGCATTTGTGTGAATAGTTGTGAGTAAGTCGTGATGACATAAGACCCCATCTGTGAGTATATTTCGATAGGATGATGACTTTTGCGCCACCTTGTGTTACGATTAAGTATATTAATTTTGTGTAGTTCATTCATAATAAATATTAAACCAAGTTTCCAAGATTATTTGAAACACACATTATTATTTTCCAGAAATATTTAAGAAGGCATTCACTGTCCAACTAGGAACAAATCCCGTTTTAGGACAGTCAAATTGATAAGTTTAGTTCATATTAATATACATATACATGAGAGAATATAAAAGAATTCATAAAGTTAATTAAGGAAAAAATAAAATTGTCGTTTTTTTTTGTTATGTTTTTTGTTTGTTTTTAAAGTATGTTGCATTTAAAAAAAATAAAATATTGTACTCTATTGTAGAGTGATAATTAATTACATATGAGATATAAAAGTTCAAAGTATGATATGCATTTTTTAATTTAGTGTAGAGTATTAATGAATTACGTATGGATTGTAAAAAAATAAGTATAAGGTATAGAAGAATAAGATTTTAAAGTATGATATATTCATGTCATAGTTTAAAGTATGATTAATGTATAATTATTAATATAATAACTATTATTACTGTATATACTCAAAATCCCATCATACAAACAACTGATATTATTATGTTTGTAACATTCAGAAATCAGATGCAAATAAATTTACTATCCTACTAATATTAATACATTTCAATGGGTACATACATTTTTGTTATTATGACACGAGCAGTCAAAAAGTCGTTACTTTGGTTGGATAGGGTGAACTGCAAAACATTTCTTTTGCTCATTTCTATAAGGTAAATAATTTTCTGATCCATCTGTGTAGTATTTTTGTAGATACTTGTATGACGAAGTTCGAACATCAGGAATTATAAATATCCATTTATTTTAAATGGTTCTAACATGACTACCTTGTGCAATCGCCATATTGTATGTATCTGACAGTATCTAGGCGCAGTCCAGTTTGTTACTTTGGTTGGATAAGGTTCTAACTTTACCTTACTTTGTTATGGATATGAGAGTTTGCAAAGACGGTTTCTCATAATCTATTTAACACTTATCTATTTAACTCTAATTTTGGGGTCCAGTATTGTGTACAGTACTTATGATTAAAATATTTTAAAGGAAAATCGTTAATTAGAACGTGCACACAATATCTTGAATTGGCATTTAAGGGAAACATGGCTTTAATGTCTACTTTAGCGCAATCTGAAATTTCGCTAACCTTTTAGACAATTTTATGTTGCACTGAAAACAAACTATTATCTTCTGCCAGATTTTCGGCATGCCCTTTTATCGTTAAATTTGATGGTAATTCTTACATTTGGTTTGCCCACTTTTACTTTTGCACTGTGGATCGATTTTAGAAAAATGATTTTCTAATAAACAAAATTCTTCGATGTGGATACAAAATCAGGTTTTATCTGTGGGATTCTAAACGGTATTTTTCAATTAATGATTTTAAGAACCCCCACCAATCCTAACGGGAAAAATTTCATTTTTATAGAGACTCTTTTCTATTTTACTATGAATATTATCAGTCCATTGAATGCAAGAGTACATCGAATATTTGCGAATATTTCACGATGAGTGCATAATAGAAATGATATTTTCATGTTTTTTTTTAAAGAAAATGCCACTCCGAAATAATGAGTAATACAGTGCCCTTTTAAAATATTGATTATAATAAAACTATGTATGTAGTTTTTTTTATAAAACCCCAGTGTAAAATTTTTAAAAAAATTTAAATAACTTTATTTTATTTTATTATTTTATATAATCTATACCGTAAAAATAGCATGTTATTAATAAATATTCTTTTGTTCCAATTATTCGTTTTCCTGCCACAAAAACAAAACGAACTTATTGAGCAAGGTTCCGAATGTAGTTAGAACCTAATGCAATTAATTATTATGCCCTAGCTGGTTACATATGGTTCAATCTTCATGTTTAGGTGTGTTCTAAAACGGTAATTATACGTCCCATTTAAATATTTTCTTTTAGAACATGTGAAACTAAAATACTTCATATAAAATTGAACCGTAAAATAATTTTTTTTTTAAAAAGATTTTCAGTAATGGTTTTGGCAAAAATTGACTTTTCATATTTCAGAATTAATGCGAAGTTAGAACCCTGTCCAACCAAAGTAACGAAATAGGTTTTTGCTATCCCCAGCATGCATGTATTTTTAATATGACCTATGATATTTTACCCCTGATCCACAAATTAGAAATGTCAGTTTCCGCGTTTAGTGACCAGATCTCAATAACCTGGTAGTTTTCAAACTTCTTTCCACAACATTCAAGAAATTAAGGATGCGAAGCCAAAAAAATTCTCGTTAAAATCTTTTTTTTTAAATTAAACTCGGCTAAGGTGGATAGTAAGTAGCACGTACTTTTAACTTCTATGAGCTGGAAGTTCCAAAACAATTATTATGTCATTGAAAGTATTTTTAACCGCAATGACGAATTGACAGAATTAATAATGAAAGTTTTTAACAGCAATTTGGTGAAAAAAAAAACACCTCGAATATTCCGTCATTTTTATCCATAAAGAAAGTAATTAGGTCTCATTAACTCAGTGGTTAGGGTGCTAGTCCGGTAAGACAGAGGTCTTAGGTTCGATTCCCAAATGAAAACCCTTCGCTTTTTATTTTCTGTCTTTTTCTGTTTCAATAATAAAAAAAATATTAGAATGAGTTTTATAAGTTTCAATAAGTTATTCCCATAAATCGAATAATTTAATCAATCCCGAAAGTGTTGCCCCAAAAAGAATCACACAGGACCGCCAGTGTGTATTTTTGCGGTGTAATTGATGGGTGGTCACCGCTCACTGAAGTCTTCCCGTCGCGTGATGGATTGTACCAAATAAAAGTACTCAATTATGTACAAACGAAATTGTCTTTTACAAAAGACAACCTGTACGGAGGCAATGCAAACAAATCAACATCGCTGTGAAATTGTTGCGAAACAATAAACTAGGTACTTGCCCGAAAAAATAACAAAACTATGTTTATTTAGTGTTACAAGGTTTTACATTGGGACATTTACAGTACATATCATAATAGACAATATAATTTGAACTTTTATCCAAAGTCAAATAGTTTCTTCAAATAACATTCCTCTACTAGACGAAATTTTTTTTACATGTATCATAATCGTAAGCATGTTTGTATTATAGTATCGATGTACTAAATATATCAACATCATCGAAGTATTTATTCCTCAGATGTTGAATCCGTCGTATAGTATTATAATATTGCGATGGTGAAGTTGAATTGTCACAATAAAATGGTAGGTATTGTCTTGTAACTGTCCTGCCAGGAAAATGAAAAGAAATTCAATTCAGCAGTTCAGGCGTTATAAGACATTGAATTAACATTTTTAAACAGACACATAATTTTACGTTCAGATAATTTTATTAAATTTAATCAATAAATTATTTAACGGTAATACAGGCCATAAAATTTACGTATATTAAGAATTTATGATGGACTCTTTCAATCGTGTGTAAGTGAATTTCATAATTTGTAGACCAAACTTCGGAATTGTAATCAATGTTAGTCCCTTACACAAAGCTTTGATAGTATTGACATTATTAAAGTCATTTGATACTGTTATTTGATACTATAGAAACTATAAATTACAATTAAGTAATGAAAGAACTACAATTATTAAAAGAATTATCAGATAGAAGAATTGTCACTGACTTTAATTTTATTTTCACAATTATTAATGGTTTTATAGACAGCCTGATATAGTCGGCTTAATTCAATTAGAACTACTTGATAAAAAAAAATTTCAACTGTAGAATAATTTCAGGACTGAGTCATTCAAATATTCATTGGTACCTCGACTCCACACAGATGGTAATACATATTCAGATATAGTACAATAGATATTTTCAACTGCTCGGAATACAAATACAAACAAACAATTATTGCATACATCCTCAATAATTATTAATATATGTGTCTACAGTCACAGTGAATGTGAGGTATGTTTTGATTTTTTGCCTCTGGAACTTATTACTTAGAATGGTACTTACACTATGTTATTCCTGTATTTGTTCGATATATTATCTATGAACCTGCTGTGATGTGTTTTTCACCTGTTTATTATTACAAACTTTATATATAAAAGCCCACATAGGGCGCATATTATACAATAAATAAATAAATAATAAAGACCAACATTTTTAAAGCGTTATTGGATATGGTTTTTATATTTTAGATAAAATTGAGTTTCTTATCAAACCATATACCCGAGTCATAAATTTCCGAGACAGATACTAATGCAGCATTACTAATGGAATAATTAAATATTACTGTATTCATTATTCGATTCGAAGCCTCATAAATTGACATTTGCTTGTATAGTTGTAACTTGTTATCTTATCACCATATGAAAAGTCTTGACACCTTATTTGACAGCGTATGGCAATCATTTATATTTCGTATTGCCTTGAATAATTTCAGATCGTCTGCAAATATCAGGACTTGAGCATCATTGAAAATATATCGCACATCAATGACAAATAACAAAAATAAGAATGATGTTAGTAATACCCCGTCATTAGACTTGCAGATGTTGTGAAAGATACAGCCATCTATTCTGAATGCTGGTCTGCCAGCAGGACGGTATTGTGACCACTGAGAATACCTACATAGTATACTAGTTGCAAATAATGAAATCAAATTAAAACTGAACAAAAACACAAGTAAATACTCGTGTTCACTGTTTTCAAGTCAAATTTGTCGACCTATTAATAATGTGTGATATTGCTCACGTAAGTTGTCACGCGTAATATTAATTGTAGGGTAAAACTTTTTTAATAAATAAACCGCTTTCAAAAATTAAATCTTCCATATAAAGAAGAATGTCCAGGGCGGGTGGTATTTGTTTGTTTTTTATACAAATCTAAGGTTTTATTCCGAGTTTATGAAATTTTGCACACTTGATTTTAAAAACACGAGGAATGTCACTGTTTACCTAATATGTCAAAAAACCACCCCCATTCCCCTTTTCCATCCTTTAAAACAAAATTGTGGTACTTATTGAAGATATTTTGTACACTTGACGTCTAAAATAAGAGGAAAACTACTGGGTAGGGGTAAAGGAAACACATCACAACCTCAAAACTTTCCTTTACAGTATTTAAAACCCCGAGCAACGCCAGGTACTTCAACGAAAATTATATAAAATAAACTTCAATATTCATATTTGTAATTTTTTATCCGTAATTCAAACGTTTCAAAATACTCGTACTCCCAAAATAAAATGTTTCATACCAATGGAAAATATTTTCGCTCTCTGATGGAAACTAATTTAGAAATCTGTGTAAATACGTACATAACATAAATAATAATTATCACGTAATGGGTTGTCCTAAATATAATATTAATTGATGAGTGTCAATGAAAAACTCATTACTTAATCATTTCCGTAAATTTATACATTTGATTCATTAATGTACACTAATGAAACTTGATTGACAAGGCTAGTTGATGTTCTTACATAAATTGATGTTTCGGCGGCAAATTATCGTTTCTTAAGAAACTATGGAATCTTTCTTGTTAACTTACAAAAAAATTAAATCTTTACTTTCACGTCTAATTCATTCTTTTAAAATTCGACTCACGTCGTTATTAAGTGGGAATTCTGCAGCTTCTGTTCGGTAAAGACAAGCAAAATGTAATGTTTCAGAACAGGTTTCACCTTGTGAGATACGTAATGTAAACCATTCAATAATAATTTAATTATGTATGTAGCATATAGTACTTATATTTATACATGCCGTATTGTATTAAACTATATAACTGTATTTCAATAAACGTCAATTTATCGGCACTGAACTTGAAAAAAGTCAAAATCTGCTGTTTTGAGATAATCAATATTTTGTATATTCACAAATATTAAAATATGTATTGAAAAAGGTGGAATTACGTTTATTCTTATATTTCATTCTGTACGAAATTTAAAATGCATCGGGCGTGTTCGTTTTAAATGGAAACAATTCGAAATAGATTTGTAAAAATCTGGGCACATTTGATTGTTTGAAGATTTTCAAACTGGTTTTTCGGCTTCCGAGGGTCAAATAATTTTTGTTTATGTTTCTATTAAAACTGGGAAGAGATTGTTTTAGCGAATAGTTTAATATCCACAAAGTAATTTATGGTTTTCCCGACGTGTTGCAGTTTCATACTGGGCCATCGATTTGACCTGTACTCCTGTTACTGACAGACATTAAATTCCATATACAGAAAAGTTACATCGTTCGCCACTAACAATGTATTAATATTGTGAAAAAAAAAATGAATTTCTGAATTTCTCAAACTCAGTAATTTCATTTATAGTGTAAACTTATAAATGTTGATGTCACAAAATATCGAAAATGCAGCTCTCGTAATCTTACAAAAATATTTTTCCTGATTTTCATTGTGATCATATACGAAAAGCCGGGCACTTTCCAATTTTCTTACACCCCCTTTATTTCCCCCACTTTCTCAACTCTCAGTCGTACAAGAATTCTTTAATTGGGATTTATTAAATCCATTTGTTTCCAGGTGAGTGGAAATCTTGTTCAAAAAATGTGATCTAAACATCGTTTAAAAACAATTTATAAAATGTTATATCAAAGAGTTTTGCATAAATAAATACCTTGATTTTTATGTTTGCGGTAGTTGAAATAAGGCTTCAATTAAACGTTACAATCTTAAATAAAGACGAGTGAATTCATTAGTTGGCAAAGAGTACGGGCGCCTAGTGTTGGGAATCTTTTGCAATTCCGGATAATAGACTACAGAACGTAACAAATTAGTTCAATTCGCGGTGAATTAAGAGCAGAGCTGGAGGTAGGTGGGGTTGGCACTGGGTACATTATGTGTTCAGCTACGTCTTTGTGGATTGTCTACCCCTCAAAACTTGTGGAACAATCTTGCATTGTTAATTAGTGCCAGATGCAGCGTTTGATTTATTGCTTATTTAATTTATTACTTAGTAACTACAATTCTATAGAAAATAATTGAGTAGGCAACCTTATGATATGAGTTAGAAATGAACTGGCTTTCGGTTCGTTTAGTGGCCTATCCATTTTAAGCTTCCTCCTTTTTTCTTTTCCCTTTATACAACCCCCCATTTATTCTTACAACAATCCACATATTCGGAAAATTATAGTTCCACTGCCTATTTTTTATTTACTTTTTTTTTTTATTTCACAATGATGAGTTGAACGAATTAAATACGATTTTTAATATTCTTGTTGCAAAAATTTTACTTTGGCAAGCTTAAAATTTTTAGGCACTCTGAATTCATGCGAAACAATAGAATGTTAGGCGATGCAAGTATGGTGACGTATCAAAAGTAAAAGGTGGAAAAATCACGTTAATTAGAAGACTAATTAACTGTTTAATGATTTACGTCCAAATAGAGGTAAAAATTCTGAACGTTATTAACGTTGGCTGAATCAGAAGTTTAGTGAAGTCAAATATGAAAATAATTGATGACATACGGCCCGTTTCTTCTTCATAAGATTTCTATGGTTCCGTTAATGACGGAGCAAATGCGGAGAAAGTCCAATAAAGGCATTAGCTGATTATTCTACTAATCATAACTCTGAATAATATGAGTAGTAATATATAAAGACATATTATAATGAATAAAAAGATACCTTGTAAATAAAACGATGGTAAATGAAAGTAAAATATTATGGTCTTGAGTCCCAATACATACTTTAGTAGCTATCTAAAAGTGTAGACTTTGCAATTCAACATTGCTAAACATTATTTACTGTTTTCTTCGTATTACTAGTTTCCATTCCAAAACTCTACTTAATTGTATACTTAAATACAATGCATAAAATTATGGGATTAACTCTCCAGTATTTAGAAGTTAGCGCAAGACGCGATGATGCATCTTTATACATTATTTGTACTCTGGAACAATACATACAGTTTGGTAGTTTAATTCACGCTTTTGACTTCGATAGTAATACACTACGAAGTTCCTTAAGCCAAGTGCGAGGGGAGATATGGAAACATAATCCAAAGGGAATGTTTGCAAGACTACGTTGCAAATTAACGTCTCAGTTCATTTGCTAGTAATTCATAAAAAATATCCAAGCAATATCCAAAGCATAATATTTTTTTGTTTCTCTACTGTTGTGTGATTATTTTTTGTAAATTTAATTTTGTTTCTATTTTTATTTTGAGTGTGATATTTTTTCACTTCGTTCGAGGTCGGACGAAAAATTATGTTTTTTTTTCGTGTAAAATCCACTTCGAGTAAATGTGGGTTCGATCATAAAAGTTTTCCATTGATATATTGATGGTTTTTCTAAAGCGTTTGCTGGTCGACATTGCTCACTGGTGTCATCAGTCAAGCGATTGTTAGATTTTCGATATTGCAAAAAATGCTGGTGACACTCGTCAATTATTAATGATTCTATAGGTATCAGACGCGAAACGAAATAATTGCTTTCATGAATTGTGATTGCAAATTTTTATATTCGAGAATCAATTTTCCCGGTCATGTTGACAATTTCAGAGCGAATGTTTGGATTCAGATTCATCAATTCTGATACAAATTTATTGGTTCATTTTTCGCACATTTTTGAGAATGTGATTTCTGGGAATTTTAATCAAAATTTTCGGAAAGTCATAAATCAATTGGATTGTCCACACGTAAGTGAGAACATATGCAAAAACACAGTATCAATAAATAAATCAAAGGAACTTTACAGGTTGTTCAGATTTTGAATATGGTGGAAGAAATAGAATGTGAAGAACATAAATTTTATTTGAATTTTAATAACTTTTATAACTTTTCATAAGATTCTGGAATATACGATAGTTTTTGGGATCGACAAGTACGTCAGGGATTCAAAATTTATTTTGTGCTCTACTTTGCCAACACCAAACTATAAAAAATGATTATTCTGATTTGTTAAAAATACTTTCCCCAATACCGCGTTGTTGTCGGCATAAATCATTTCTTCTACTGTGAACCAGAATCCATGCAATATTTGGGATATTTTAACCTTCCGTTTCATATTGTGATTCAAAGTTTAATGATAAAGTCACTTTAAAAGCACAAGTAAAGAGATCTCATAAACAGGAGCATATTCCAGCTGGGATGCCGCCGCGTATTAATAGTTCTTCAAGCTTCTTCATCACTTATCTTTTAATCCTAGGAAAATAAAGCCACACATGCACTAGTCTTTAAATACAGCGGAGTAACAACCACAATACCAAACCAGCCTGGTAATTAAACATGAAAGGCGCGGTGTTCGCGCACTCTATATTTGTTGGAACTACTACTGTTGTCTGAGAACGGTGGATTTCACAAATTCGGAGAATTATTTTTGTGTACTGCCGCCGTACACACGAACAAGGGATGGAAGCAGGAATAACAGGAGAAGACTGTGTAGCAAATACTCTACACGGCTTTATTTTAACAAATAATATCACCAGTAAGCAAATAACTGGATTCAGCTGACGTAACATACCTTCTGTGATATTATTTAAACATCTAGATTTTCAGGGAGGTGGCTGTTCACTCATTACAGAACCAGCAATTACAAAACTATCCAAATTCCGAACTGTCTTTAATTAGCCCAATAAACTTGAAAATTGGATCACCTTCTACCTTTCGTAATAAATAATGGTACATGTATTAAAATTAAAGATAAATGGACTCAGCAGAATCGATATATGTGATGCTGAACTAATAATAGTTAATAAACGAATTAAAAATTACTTTGCAATTACCACCTTATTAATATATACATAACAACATATTTCGAAAGCGACGCTTTCCTGATCAGGAATATATAGAATATTTTAAAAATACATAATTTTTATTTTTATTTTATTTTATTTTATTTTTTATTGTATAATATTAATTATATACAGTGGCAACTTATACCGGCAAATATCGGCAAGTATTAAATAAATTTAGAAATAACAATAAAAAAAATAAAAAATAATACAGCATTACAGGTTGGTTACATTGAGGATAGACTTAATACTTAGTTAAGTTGTAGCTTAGCAACTATCAATGACAACTACATTATGTAGTTTTATCATTTGATTTGATGAAGAAGATATTAAAGATTTCCTCATCAAGTGCCATTTTGCTTATGATTGGATTTGTTTAATTCCTAATTTTCGTTGCAGGTACCCAGGAGGAAGAATCAATGTTTTTACGAAACTCGATTGTTAGCTGACTGTTTAAAAAAAAACAAAGAATGAAATCGTTACACCAACAGACAAAGCAGTACAAATTTCACAACACCAGAGCTCACTCACACATATTGCCTACTTTATAAATCCGTGATCTTTCACGTTATCTTAGTAATTCAAAAACTAGAGTTTTCGATCGTGTTCAATTTTGAAAAATGAAGAAATAAGTCGGAAAGAACACGAAGTCTAGAAGGGAAAATAGGGACAAACTCAAAGTATTACACCTATATTAAGATTGTTCTTCTACTTTACATGTTTACTTTTCGTTTTGTAATTACAGCCGATGGATTTAAGAAGAGAGCCGGATAGGGGGATGCAGTGTGTGCACGGATTTTCGCCTAGAAGACATTCGTGACAAATAATTTGTCTTCAGATTAATGCGGTTAAAGACGCGAGAAAACCGGTGTTGAATTATTCATATTCAGCTAATTGTTGACTTGCCTGTTTGTGTGTTACGTTAAGCACCAGTAAAAACTTTTCTCGCGGGGAATTAATTTAGATTAAAATGGTTTATGAGTTGTGTATTAGATGGCGATATGATGAAACAGGCGTAAACCGTAAATACAACCGTAGCACATATTACTTTCCCTAAGCTTTAAGTTGTTTTTTCTTTGTTATCGCCGATAAGTGGATTTTAGTTATAAAAAAAAGCTTTCACAGAAAGTAATAACTTTACGGTTAGACGTAATTAAAATTTGAATAGCCGTATCTTTATTTCATTATGTAAACAAACCGGTTTCGGTTCAGCCTACAACAGGGTTGTATGAAGAGACTGAATTAAACACAGAATCACAGTAAGTTAGGATACATAGAAGAGAGATAGAGAACATAACGTTGGTGAATGTTGGGTAAGAGAGAAGGGGTGTAGGAAAGCAGAGAGGAAACATGTTTAAAATTGGGCTACTCAATAAATCTAATAGTTTATCTGGTCAATAGATTTTATTTAGTTATTTATTAATTTATAGAGTTTCTAAATCATTTATTCGTAGACTTATTCCATTTGTATACAGTACACTTATATCAGAAAACTACCGAAGGGAGTGATCTTTATCAATTAATCGTAACCCACATTCTAAATAACTACACTATTTAGGCACCTCTTGTGTTTGATCACTTTCGTATTAACATTTCTTGAAGTTTTTCCCACGTAAAATGAACAGCTCCAGAAATAAATCAAAAACATAAAATATAAAAAACAATTAGATTTACCGAATACCCCAATTAAAACCGGTTGGTTTATGCATTTAGGTAAAATTGTGTATAAAAAATATTTTTATTCGGATTATAAATTTACATAAAAAAAAAATTAAAATACCGAAATCCTTACAGAAAAGAATAGCCGGCTATGGCATTAAGTTTTCGTTACATTAATAAAAAATTAACTAATTTATTTTAATTTATTCATTTGATTATTCGCCCATCTGGGCTTTTAAATGGATTTTAGAAAATAATATAAAGATCTATCAAAAATTACAAGTACATACATATTCTAAGCCATAAAGTAATGAACAATCTTTTTCAAACATTTAACAGTGACATAAAATAGGAAATCAAAACAATATTATAACACAAATCATTAATGCTACATTATCCAAGTGTCCTAAGTAATGTTGTAATGTATACAACATATCTACCTCAAATGGGGATACCATAGTTTCACTGGCTTTGGACAGCAGGAGGTAGTCGGGACTCCCGTGTGGTATTCACCAAAAAATACAAGGTAGGAAGCAAAAGAAAAGGTCTTGAAAGCCGTTGAATAAATTTTCTATTTTTTCGATGTTAATAATTAAAGTTTTTTGTTATTTTGCTTAAAAACACTATAATTTTTACATGCCTCAATTTATTTTATAGGTTTGACTTGAGTGCAAAGTCAAGAGTATATAATGCTGACAACGTGAACGTAGATTTCTGATTTACGTAATACGTGCTTATTTACAATTTCTTCAAACGATGGGTATTCTCTTTGTGGCGTCATTATTAATAAATGAATTAAAAATATACTTTGTATTCAACACTTTATTAATATACACAGATATCAAACAATATATTATATAACAATATATATCAATTTGACTGTCCTAAAACGGGATTTGCTCCTAGTTGGACAGTCAAAGCTTTCTGAAATACTTCTGTAAAATAATGTGTGTATCAAATAAATATTATTATTATTATTATTATTATATGTATATTTATTAATTTTTGTTTTATTTAATAAATATACAATACATATTCCTCGTGCTCCAAAGGGTTAATAAACTCATTGTGGATCATATGCGTTTGTTGTGATTTTATTTTATATTAATAAAATTATTTCATAACTGGCTAAACAGCAATCCCATTGTAAGCCCATGATTTCTAACTCACTGTAACACGTACAATATCTGCTTTATCAGAGAATCGAATTAACACGTTATAAAATGCGGATTTTTCCTGAGTCGTAATAACTTAATTAACGTGATTTATAATTGAGAAGACCTTTTCCTGGCTAAGCCCATTCAGCACCTTGTCTTAATATAATTATGGGAGCCTGAATCAGTTGTAGATTAATATTTTACTCGTACATTACTCGAAGAATTAGAGTTGCTAGTTTTTATACTAACTTTCAGTAAGATGATCTGACAAAGAAATAAATAGTTACGTTACATTTTACAAGAAACTAATTATAGGTGTATATTATAAGTTCACTTGGAAAACATGTACATATGTTTATATACACATTATATAGATATGATTGAGGGGATTTTTCACAAAAACGGCGCTATACAAATCATCCAATTATTAGTATTATATATTTTACTTCTGAAAATTTCCATTTAATTTTTTTTTTTGAAATTAGTGTATCGACACCAGAATATTATGTTTATGGTTGTACTCTTGAAATTAATTAAACGTATAACAAATTATAATTGTACTCGCTCTCTAAATACGTGGATTGTTGAGGGGTAAGGCTCTCGACTACGAATCCGAAGGTCGCGGATTCAAATCCCGGCGTGCGCAAGTAAATTTTATTTAATTAATTTGTGCTGTTTCACAATTACTTATTTTAAAAATAATATATAATATATTTGCGCACGTTCCAGAGTAGAATATACTCTCAGTATCGCCCTGGTTAAAGACCACCATTCAGAATTGAAGCGTTGCTTGAAATGGCTTTTAGCCGTGTTTGGTGACCAGATCTGAATAACCAGGTGTTTCCTCACCTTCTTCTTCCCCTCCCCAATACCTCCAGCCTCACAACATTCCCCAATTGGGGATCCCATAGTCTCACTGGCTCCAGGCGGTTGGGAACAGTTGGGACTCTTGTGCGGTATACAGGTAAAAAAGGGAGGGAAAAATTAAAAAAAAAAACCTACCAAATTTTCAACATTTAAAAAGGCACTTAATGAACCATCTTCAAGTTTAAAGGTACACACAAAGTTAATTTATTAGATTGTTTGTGTATTTAACTATTTACGTATGAGTATCTCTACAAAAGAATCAACGAAAAAATAGCACACTGTAAAGCCTTAAATTATATAGTGAACTTTAAAACATAATTCGTAATTTAAACGGGAAACACAAATCATGTTTTTAAGGAACAAGGTTCAGATTATGTGAAATATTACTTTTTGTTTTGAGAGTTTATCCACTATGTACATTTATTAGTTCATATTATTACTTTGCTACCTTTTAAAACTAGAATCCGGGAACACGAACTCTGTTTACGAAATAATAATTATTCCGAGTTTGCTAATAATTTATTAGAGATTGGCCATAGCTTTAATGAAGAAAAAAATATGTTTAAACATTCAAATATTAATACATATTTTAATTTGTGCTTCTTAGAAACTTTAGAAATAAAAAAAAACAAATAAAAAAACAAAATAATAGCACCCTGTAAATCACAATCGAATATTTCCAATACGTAATAGAATAATTTTCTCTGAAAATATAAATTATTGGTAGGTACCTACTTAATTACTTGTCTGGATTAGATTTTTTTCTTACCAGACGTACAAGATAAATCTTATCAAAGAGATTCTTATTTGTGTAGTGGTACACTGGGTTCATAACAAATAACGATCGTTTACCCTTTTAATGCTTGACGTTTAAATGCAAACAAACCCAGAGGTGACACTAATACCTGCCTGTCATTTCCTTGCTACTATCAACCTCCTCGATCGCATTTTTATCGGAGGATTCGCCTAGGTGAAAAACATTATATATTATCTATATACTATATGGTCATTGGGGGGTAAGGGGCAAACAAAATGTTGCCGATAATCTATACAACTTAAAACGCAAAATACATTTAATTTAAATGCCAGCACGTCAGACATAACCGCGACTTAATCAAATTACAATGGCAATATTCGAAAACTATGACAAACGTCGCTACGTACCTAGTATCTTAAGGTTTCTGCGGATACTGAATCTGAAACTATAAAGCATAGAACATGCGTGTTGAAGAACCAAATATCTCAAATTAAATCATTCTTCTACTTATAATTTTCTGGTTAAAGCAATTATTTTTAACGCTAAATGAAATTCCTTACGCTACATTGAAATCTCAGGAGACAGCCGGCTAATAAAACTAGTATTTTCATAGGAACGAATTTTGCAGAAACGAATTACGAACTGTCAATGTAGCTAAGTATGTTTCCTCTCAAACACTACCTTGGTAATAGCAAATAAAGCTGTGGATTATGAAATCAAATTCCATTTTCGTTACTGGGACTAACAAGAATACATAATGCTGGAACAGTTTGCCTCGTGCCGTTTTCCTTCTTATATTATCTATAAAGCTCGGCCGATCCTTAGGATTTACCTGGGGGCCATGACAAGCGTCCAACTATATCAGAAATTTTAACTGTGCAATGTGTACACGCTACTCTGTTATTCTTGTATTATCGGTATATATGCCAATAATGGTTTTTGTCGAACTCCTCTGTTCTATAAAATATTAAACAGTAATTAATATTTGTTTTAAATAAACGTTGTCCGGTAAAGCATGTCTCATAAATAGGAAAAATAAAAAAAAAATAAAAAATACTCCCGGGCTGCCGGAAATGAAAACGATTTGTTCGCCGTGGAAATTAAACCACGTTAAAAATACATCAAATAGGTAATTATAATATGAATAACGCGTAAGCCCAACATACAGATACTTTATATAATTTATAGAATTTTTACACTAATTGTGATATTGTATTATGAAGTGATCAAATTACTTAAAATTACTCCCATTATTCAGACACCAAGTATAAACAATCTAAATGAAATGAAATAATCACTTTGTTTATAACCACGAAATTAATTTTTAATTAAATTTCGTGGTTATAAACAAAGTGATTGTTTTACTTTATTAATAAGTCAAACCACAATGTGACAGGTTTCTATCAAAATATAAAAAATCTTAATTGCAGTTACTTAACGTATATCGTAACTAACAAATTAACAATCACGCCGTTTCTCCGCAGCGGTAGGCAGAGAGGACGGACCGCCAAACAACTCGATCTTGGCATACACTTCTTGCTTCATTCACATTCATACAACGCCTCATACATTCTCTTCTGTTATTCCGACTTCTGACATGGCCCGACTCAAGTATTTGATTCACTTGATCATGCCATGTCTTCCTCGGACGTCGCCGGCTTCTTCTTCCATTCACATTCGCGTCAAATATTCTCCTTACACTCCTCTCTTCGTTCATTTGCTCTACATGCCCAAACCATCTAAGCGTCCCTTTCTTAATCTTGCTCACTATGCTTGCGTATATTGTATATTGTTATTATTCATGTCAATTAACCAGGTTACAAATGAATAAATGAACACATACATAAACATTAACAATAAAATATACCAGAAGTGAACGATGTCAATATGAACGCAAGAGAAAAAAATCCCGAACCAAAGTTAATGTTTTGGCGCAGTAGAAAATGTTACTAAAAGTAACTAATTCTTCAAAAAAATCAGAAAATGGAAGTAAAGCAAACACAAAAGAGCTAGAAAACCAGAGAAATTTTATTGGAATAATGATGCGCTGCGAGTAGGCAGTAAGGACATCGCAACATTCTATATATTCCCAGATTTCCCAAATATATTAA
Organism: Halesus radiatus; assembly: GCA_022606495.2. NCBI lineage: Eukaryota > Metazoa > Arthropoda > Insecta > Trichoptera > Limnephilidae > Halesus > Halesus radiatus. The sequence goes on from JAHDVE020003876.1 coordinate 45,569, forward strand.
CATAGATTTCACATCTATTGCAATGAACCACCGAACAAGCGCCCACTGTAATTTTATACTTGTACAGATAAATACTTCGTCGAATGCGAAGGGAAAGGTTGAGAGCTTTCACCACGAACCGGCGCGGTTACGAGTTTGTTATCCAAAGTAATACATATGAATTCTAATATTTATATAAGTATATTTATAGCTCATAATACAATGACAGTAAATAAAATTAAAAAAAATCGTTAAATAAGGAAACCGGTACAGATATATGATTGCTAAACGCCAAAATTATCATTGACACGCAAAAATGTGAATAATAATATTTTTGAAATATTGTAGAAAATATCTGGGTGACTGAAAATTTCAATCACCCTTCCCAGAAGAAAAAAAATCCAAAACGCTATTTTATCTTAAACAGTAACAAAAATTAGTAACTCACTTGAAAAAAATCTAAGGCAGATTGATTTGGGTGTTTCAAAGAAACTCAAACGTAATATTGTCATCAATTGGCCTACCAGCCCCATTTTGTTTATGCGATATTGGAAAATTCGTAAGTTGTAGCAGATTCTTGGTCTGTTGCTTCTATAAAATTATTCTGCTTGAAACGGATCTAGATTGGCCATTTGATGCAATGTTACATTTGAATATATGTGATATAACCCAAGGCCAGCTGTTTCAGAAAAATTCAAATGTAAAATTGTCACCAAATTTGGAATCAGAGCAACATTGATATATTTTTTAGATTTATAAGATTCCCGTTAAACGCCGATTGTAAGTCTGTTTTAGCCTTCTATTAAAGCAGCAGACAAGCATAAAAACAAGATCTTTGTGCTTTTCTCCTAATTAAAACTTATTCAAAAGCTTAAAATGACTTACAATCGTGGTTTGACTTTTGAAATGTTACATAAACTAGCGCTGATTGCTCATTTGATGACAAAGTTATATTTGAATTTCTGTGAAACAGTCAACCTAAATTTATAAAATTGAACAAGTATGTTTTATTATATTGCGTTACATTGATAACAGATATGGGATATTATTTACCCAATTTTAAAACACATTTTTCTAACAATGATGAATGAATGAACATGTTTCCTTAATTACGAACTAACACGTGATTAATAATTTATGTGCAAATGCATCAATTCATAATAAAAAAATGTCCCCCATCTTGAGATATCGTCATTTTCTTGGCGCAGATTCAAGGCAGCTCCGGCGTCGGCAATTTTCCCTAAGACATGGCTACAGTTAATTAATCGTATGGATTTAATCCATGCCTCAGAGTACTATGCAAATTATTTCAATATGATTTCTCTGCTAGTGTTCCGTTCTAAGAGTGTGTAACTGAAGTGATATAATTTAATATAATTTTATGATAATGGTTTCATGGAAACATGACGATTTTCTTAGGCGAGTTTTATCACGGATTTTTCACAAAATAACATATTATGATCACTTTTTTCGTTATTTGTCTCTTTTATATATTTTTTCCTTATTGGTTTATATACCTTACGCATTTAAATTATGATTTAAATCATTTTATCATATTTCGTATTCTATATTAGGTTCAATTATAATATAGAATCTCAGGAGAAAACAATGAGAATAGATAAATATAATTTATGAGATAATTGGATTGAAAAGTTTAAAATAGAATAAAAGTATGTGAATCATTAAAATAAAATTAATTATTTTCAAGTCATGTTATATTTACGAAGCAGAATAATTAGAATACAAATTTATATAATTCAAATTACAAAAAAAGTAAGTGTAAGTATTAAATTATCTACATATTTGGGAGAAAATAGGGTAGGTCCATATTGTCACCCATACAATAACCATGCGTATTTCATAGTTAGCAAATTTCTAGGAGAGTCCTAAAAACAATTTTTTTTATGAATTCTTAATCATTTTATTACATGTTTCGCTAATGGTGTAAAAAACTTTCCTTAATTAAACCCCCATTAGCGAAACAAGCAAATAAAATATTTGTTGTATAGAAAATTGATTTTTTTGTATGTAATTCTTTAAAAAGAACTCAATCTGATATTTCTGATATTTACGTAATAGTTATATTTTTGTAATATGAATGTTTTTATAATGTTGATATTTTGAAAAGTATTGATGTTTTTATAATATTGATATTTTTATAATATTGATACTTTTATAATATTGGTACTTTTATAATTTTGATATTTTTTATGATATTGACATTTTTATAATATTATTTAAATCGGTGTTATAAGATTGGACTCTAGTATCTCAATAACAAATCTGTAATGCTTTTACCATTATTTTTTCTCTTTAATTTTTTTTTTCTCAACTTATTATTTTTATTTATTTCGATTTAAGTTACGAAATATATAGTAACACTCTGTAAAATAATTTAGTCGCTAATGTGGAAGGCAGTGGCAATCAAGGGAAACTAATAATAATAGTTGGATGACTTGTATAGCACCGTTTTTGTGAAAAATCACCTCAGTGTACGGAAATAATAAAAAAAAACAACTTAATTTCTTTATCCCCCAACTAGACGAGTCGGAGGTACTGTCAGTATCGCCTTAGTGAAAGACCACCATTCAGAGTTTAAATGTTGCTTGAAATGGCTTTAGCCGTTTTTGGTGACCAGATCTGGATAGCCAGGTACTTCGCCGCTTTCCTCTTTCCCATATCCATTCCTTCCCTATACTTTAAGCCTCATAATATACCCCAATAGGGGATGCCGAATTCGTTTGGGAGCAGCTGGGACTCTTGTGCGGTACTCTCACAAAAAAAAAAATTGACACATATTCTCTCATAGTTCTTTTTACTCCGATGTGAAATTCGAGCACATTCGTTTCTCGTGTTCCTAGACAGCGTAGTTACATTATGCATGTACATAATTAAAGAGTGCGCAGGATTTAATTTGAATGCTGCAATAACAGTTGTCAGCTGTGCCCCCTGATTGAGTCTATGAGTTGGAGATAAAATTAATATTGCACTGGTAGTTGTACTCCTAGTTGGCTGACTCTAACAGGCACTGCTATGTTAGGTTGGGCTGGGTAAGGTAAATATAACAGACGTTAGCGACACGGAGTTGAAATAACACAGCCCACCTTGTGTCAGCAGAATGAAACATGAATATTCATCTCACAGATTTGTCTCCCGGTTATTGGATACAATTATGCAATAAAGCAAGTTAGTCAATGATTGCCTTGTTACGTTTTCTAATTTCGGATTCCTGACTTCCTTCCAAAACAACGACAATAAAATAATATATTAATTAGATTGCCTGGAAAATTATTTTGGTAGTGACATTTGATTTCAAATACTTTTTTTATAAATAACTTGAATAATTAGAATTTTTTTTAATCATTAACGACAATATTAACAAATCTCAAATGAAATGTGAAACTGAAAAGACGCCAAAGATAAAAAGTTAACGGTTGCACCTGAAACTCGAACGCGGGACCTGCGCTCTACCCAATTGAGCCATTGACGCCTCATCACTCTCCGTCATTTTTATCGATATCATTCATCAATTAATATTCAATTTACGAAGTATTCATATGTATATTCAATATAACAATGAGGTTTAAATGCGTTAATAAGTTAATAAAAATTATTACAAGTATATTTTATTCCAGTTAATATACGTTTTGGACTTCATATCGTCTCGAAATGAACTTTCCGGAGGAGTTTAATAATTTATCGAAGATTAAGATATAAGAAGTTGTCGAAATCCTGTAAGAAGTGGTTGACTGTTTGATAGATTGACTAACACGATGTAAGAATCCATTAAAAAAAGCGGAAATTAAAAAATCTTTTCTAACAGCATATATATATTTTTAAATATTTAGGTTAAGCTCTTCTAGAGTAATTTGTATTGCAGCAATTTTTTAAATTTGTAAAGTTCTGGTGAATAATTTGTATTGTAGGGTGTGTCGCTACGTAGATTATAATAAAAGTCAGAAGTTTAAACTGCACTACTTGCACCCGGCCTATACTTTACTTGACCTACCTAAGTACGTTATTTTATCAATAAAGGTTTAAACCAGAGTTTTTATAAGTTGTATTTCGTTCCTATACAGGTTAACAGTTTTAAATATCGTATACATTAATATCTTGTTATGAATAATTGAGATAGTAGAATTGAATTATTCTTATACGTAACTCTATTTTCTTAAAATATATACACCACATTTATTAATTTACTATTTTCTACGACCGTATGAATTTTACATTGCGGTTACATTTTTTAAACAAGCGTTACTAATAAGAACTGGTTGCAAACAAACTTTTGCTCACATTCATATGATTGTACTAAAGCAATAGTTGTATACGATAAGAATGAGTTATAATGGTTTACAAAATAGATTTAATAAAAAAAAATAGTATGAAGTTAATCAGAAACAATATTTTGACATGAAAAAAGTGTTGATGTAATATTTGATCATTCATGTTAAAAACGTCGATATCACCATCATATTCGTTTGCTAAATAATGTAGACAAAGTATTGGGGAGTTTGCATAATAATTTGTTTGTGAAAGGTAACATTGAAAAAGGTCCTTACGCCTGGTGTGTCGTGCAGGTACCCTTATATTGACAAGACAGCAGTCTGCTATGACGCGAATTATTACATAGATATTGTTAGAACTTTGAAGAGGTAATGTATTCTGTACGTATTAATCTGGTACCTGGTAAATATAATAGTGAAAAAATCGTAATGATAATAATTTATTTTTTAATAAATTTGTAGTAACATTAAAATATCATTCGCATAATTCTATCTAACATTTTTTTTATATTTCACTCGAAGCTACGATGCTTTCCGATTTCAGGAAATCAAAAAGCAATTCAGTCAGTTGTGTTTATCTTAATATTGATAACATGCGAGTCGCGCGTTCTCCCCTGGCGTTCGGCGTATCGCTGTAAATTTATTACAATCCAATTGAATCGGCATTATGACAAAGTGCATTTGCTAACTTCAATTTCCTTCAGTTTGACTCAGTATCCGTCATGGGAAATAGGATATCTTGTTTATCCAGTCATACGATCGTGTTTGTTACGATATTTTCTCTTTTATTTATGTGTGCGATTGAATTTATTCCGAAATCGGAGGAATATAAAAGAAAATTTATGGTGTCATTTGTATTTCGGAATATCCTGACTGGGACATTGTTATTCAAGCTTTTCAGTGATAAGGTTAAAATATCATTCAGTTTTTACTCGTATTTCATTCACTGTATATTTTATGAATTATTTTCCCGTCATCTTCACTTCAAAAAGTAATGTTAAGGTAACGTTACATTACACACACTTATTTACAACATCGGTTAGGAGGAATGCATATTACAATTTTTTGTACATTTGTATAAATTTAATACAGCATAAAAGGTATGTACGTTTGGAAAATTTTCATCTCATTCGAGAGTGGAGAATTTTTTAATATAACCATGAGGATCGAAACATTTCCGTTTCTTTAAATTACCTTTCCTTATATTTAGGTACCTGGTCTTTCTCGTTTTACTTCTCTTAATCCTCCATAAGTTGCCTCAACCTTTCAATATTTCCAAAATAATGCCATAGTTTCAATGGCTCCTGGAAATTGAAAAATCTTGTCCGGTATCTCAATATATGAATTATAATCTAAATAAATTATAAGTTACATTTTTAATCCTTTCAGCGGAATTCTCCAGAAAAATAACCCTCCTAATGGCTCTCTTAATCTTAATTTTGTTGGTTCGTTCCTAATTTTCTCTGTTGGAAAGCAGTGAGGGTAGTTTCTGCTTAATAAAGCTTCACAAAGCTTCTTCTTAAATCCCGAAATTCAACGGTTGAAGTGTGCACACGTTATTTAGCACTTCTGCACTCTTTCAGAAGGATAATCAATTTTCCAGCGCAGGTTGAATGTTACAAAACTTCATGCGCGTGGTAGGTTTTTCTGAAATCCAGAAACGCAGCTAGTACATTCGAGCGTACATTCACCATTTAGCACTTTTAAAGTTTTGTCCCGTAATAAGTTAATTTTTCGGAGAACGTTGAATGCAATACTGCTCCGTGCGTTTGGTCGGTAATTACTAGTAGTAATGAAGGTAATAATTTTAACTAAAATGCTGTGATTGATGTGTGTACTCACTATTTAGCACTCCTGCACTTTTATCTCGTAGTTAGTAATCTTTACTTTTTTCAAAAAGGTTGAATGCGATAAAGCTCTACCCGTGCTATAGGTAGGTGATAGGAGTATTATGTTCATCGGGAAGATATTCTATCCTTTGTATATTTCAAACTTCTATGGCATTTACTATATAAGTAGCACAAGGAGGAACTTCATCTATGTCTACGGTGAACAAGGGACAGAAGCGGTACCTCGGAGACTGATATGACATGACAACGGCTGCTATGAGATTATGAAACTGTGTATGAGGATGCGATAAGTAAAATAGATAACCTACCAAAAATTTCAAGGAATGGTAAAGAAAATCCCTACCATTTCATTAGTTAGTACTACCATTGAGTCTGAGGACGATAAACGATCTGATTTTTGACATAATTTTGACAAGATAGGACTTTTCGTTTTTAAAAATACCATGAAAGGAAAAAAAAAATCATTAAAAGATTTCAACGTTGATACTTAACGGGAAAGTATGTTAAAGAAATGTTAGAGCATTATTCATAAAAGTCCTAAATTCAGCAATCTGTACCAGTTTTTAAAAGTTCAGTATATTGTGAGTAAAAATAGTTTATGACGTAAAAAAATAGTGAGTGGGCGGTACTAGATGTTAGCTTAAATTTGGGGTCATTGTCACAACGCCTCAACATTAGCCTCCGAAGGGACCAAACATTTTATTTTATTATTATTGAAATATATAGGTACATACATGTTTACAGAATAGTTCATATATTCTATATAGTATTTTAATGGTACTCTTCCATTTAAAGCGTTTGCTCGTGGATAGAAGAGGAGTTACCATTAATACAGTGATTTATTCAATAGTTAAATAGTATTTATGGAACGTGTACAATCATTCATTATTAATATATTATATGCAGATTGCTTATGAAAAAAAGTTAATGTTGCGTCTAGAGACATTTATATTTAGTGTATGTAACAAATAAAATGTAAATACAAATAAACACATAATATGTGTGTATTTTGAAAAAAAAATGTTTGGGGAAAAATTGTATTTCTTATGAATAATTTAAATATTTTTTCCTGTTGTTTAGAATGTCTTTTATATATTTCTGGAGATATTATTATCTTTATTAGCCGGCTTGTAGACAATTTTTAGACCATTTCATAAATTATCAGCCAACGTAGGGGTACAAAATTATAAAGACGAAAATACAGCGTAATCATCATGATAAACTTTGCACTTCTTTCAACTGACTTGGAGGACGTCTCTACTGAAAATTTATTAACTGCGCACTTCTCGTCACTGCACTCGACAGCACTGTTAACAAATTTTGTATTAGAAACTAAATAATGGGAGAGGAATAAATCTTACAATGTGGCGCTATATGAAATACAAGTACAAAATAAGCAATTATTATTATTTATCAGTTTACCAAATTTTTGTACAACTGCAGTAATCGAACACGTGATCTTTCAAGCTTTAATGAAATTATTGCGTGGGATGTAAACCATTACGTCATGAACAGCGTCTAAACTGATGCAGGCTTATTGAAACAAGTTAGGTTAGTCTTGTTACCCGTGTACCATATCCTCAATCAGGCTTTGATCGTAACGACATCTAAGCCATCGGAGGCGGGTATATTGTAGCGAAACCTGAGAGCATACATTGTTAGTTGAATGAGGGGAGGTGTCCGAGGTGCTTCCTCACGAAACAATAGAAAAACGGAGTAATGCAGCTGCTTCTTCATCTACACCAGCGCCTGTTCAAACAATGCTCCGTGTTTTTGTGAGAATCTCCGGGATTCACAAAGTTAATAAAGAAGAGGTGTCTCACGAGCAAACTGAGACATTGGAAGGTAAACGAAACCGTCACTATGTAAGAAATGTCAACAATATATATATTGACAAACTAGACAGTGGATTACGTGAATCCTTATTTCCTAGTACTAAACAAGGCTATTTGTCTCTCATTGAAACCGAACACGAAAGTTTTCAGTTCAATTTTAGTCTCGAAACATCGACAGCATTCAATTTTCGCTGATGTTGAAACATGGATTTCTCTTTTCTTAAATAACCTTTTTTTAAATCACTTAGTGTAAAACCAATTTATTTTCAGTATCAGTTTCGGTATGACCATTCCTTCTTCGGGTCAATTGCTTCGCAGTCAATCCTCCACCCCCAACCCAACATTTAACGAATTGACCATGATTTTGTAATAATATTATGTTAGTATGTATTTATCCCTGAAGAAAGAATGGTGATTTTAAAACCGGTAGGAAAATCACTCCAAATAAAGAGATGTCATACTAAGCGAATTCATTTTATTTTCAGGCACACACAATAGCATAACATTTTTCAATTTAAAATAAGTTGTAGTTAGTTGATGTAATTTCAATAAGTATAAGAAGACAATTCATCAAAGAGATATGAAACACGCTTTGGCTGAAAAAGTACTCGTATAAGATTTTTTATAAAATACTAGCTTATGTGTACCCGGCCTTGCTCGGGATTTTTATTTTTGGAATAAAGTTATGAATTGCTTGTCATTAGGGTGCCATAATTGATTAGTCAACGAAAGTAACTATCTCCAAATAAAGAAACATTAATTTGAATATTTTATTTCATTCCAAACGTTTATTTTTTCAAAATATATCTAAATCATAAATTTCTTAAGTAGGTGTTTTCCACATTGAAAATATTCTACCATAAGAAAACTTATTCTTTTGATTATGCAATATGTGGCTAACCAGATTGCTATATCTATGAGCTAACCTAAATAAAACATGGCGGGTTCAATGTTTTTAATACTATTTTTAAAACGTTATAACAACAGTTTTACATATTGGATTTCATTTAAACTACATTCTCAATCTTTCCGGAAGTAATAAAAACAAACTGTTCTATTTTCAGCAAAACCGGTCAAGTAATTTTTGAGAAAATTGAGGACAAACAAACAAATAAACTTACAACGATTTATATATATATTGGTACTAAACCTTTTTTAAATATTTTTGTTGGGATGATTTCTCAACGGACGGGGTGCTGTGATTTAAAATTTGGTTAAATTAAGAAGTGAAACTATTCGATTTGATATTCCAGGTCTAAATGATTGAAGAAAAAATAATAGGCATTACATATCATCTTCGATCGAAAACTTCCGCAGTTTTGCAACTGATTTACGTAGATTTCCCAGAATCTTTATCCTTTATTGTTACCAAAATCATAATCGTTCTGGGAAATAACCTACTAAATTCCAAATGGAAAAATTGCTTTGCAGCGTGGAAAATTGATTCTTAGGAAATATATCCATTTTTAGTTTACCCGGGATAATTGTTTATAAGGTTACTTTAAGAATAACCAATTTTGGATCATTGCATAACCAACGCCTCTGCCTGTTCGCTACGTTTGGTAACTTAGCAGGGTTATCCGGGTTCTTGGTGTGGGGGTGAGGTTTGTCCATGTACTGGCGATGGATGCGTCTGTCTATCAACTGGAATGTGGGCCAGATCGGAAGACGCCGGTTGAGGGAGACTCTGTGACCTCTTCAGCCGGACTCACTCAATCCTTCTACTTGCACTGCCATGTGAGAGATGGATTAATATGTCCATCACTCCTTGACACACAGACCCCCAGATTTCTACCTACCTCTCATACCTCTTTCCTCCACAGAACTCCACCCCACATGGAATTCCACAAGAAGATAGGATCTCCTGTGTGGAACATGAAAAAAATATATATAAAAGAATAATCGAGAATTCTTGGACCAGAATTCAATCAATCTGCCTATTCTCCGAACACTTTACCGGAAACAATGGAAATTCTATCGTTCCAATTGCTTTCTCATTCCTTTATAAATAAAATATTTATATTTTGAAGAAATGTGCAATATTAAATCTAATACTATAAAATTTTGATTGGGTTTTTTTTCTATGATATAGGTTTTTACTTTATAGTAATTTAAAAAAATTTTTTTTTATTGAAATAGAATACAAAAATAAAGAGAAAAAAGACTAAAACATTAGAAGGAAACAAAATCAACATATATTAATATTAAAATATAATAAATACAACAGTTACAATACAACAGGAAACAAAAAAAAATAATGAAAAAAATAAAAAACGTAATAATGTATAATTTTAGTAATTTACTAGAAATGTAAGTGGATCGTAGCCAAATGGATTAGCTTCGCGAAATAGTTAATTAACAATTACGGCAGTCGCGTTTACAAATATTCATCACGGATGGAACCGATGACAAAAGTTTGCAACGTGAAAATGGTCAAAGTTTCCTGAGAACGCCAAGGCGCCTGTCAGCTGGGCGCCACTTATTAAAACCAATAAAAAGGCGCCGAATATGTGTGTTACAGCCGCAGCCGGAACTCTAATTATAGGAATTCTCGTTGGACAATAACGGTTTTACGAGGACCACAAATCGAGCGTATTTGGCTGCATGTCAGTGCCAATGATGAAAGATGCTGCAAGCTGGTATGGTAAACTCGTATTTTCAAAATATGTTTAACTCATGTTGCCAAAATATGATGACTTAGGTTTCGTTGATCGTTAAAATTTGACTAATTTGTTGATTCATAAGTTTGTAGTGAAATTTTTAAACGGCTTGAAAACCATTTGTGCCGTTTAGAAAGAGAATGTCATCGGTATGCCAACAGTACAAAAGTGTAATTCAGTAATTCAAGGGTAAGGGTTGTAGGTGGTTATTCCATATTCGCTTTATAATGTCCTTTCTCTATCATGTGTCTGAAAATCAGTAGGATGGTAAACCCAATACCATAATATTACAAATAAATAGACACGTTGAAGAACTCTCAAAGTGGAATGCAAAAGTTGCGGTAATTGCCGTACTTTGATGTAGTATTAAACTGTCTCGCGTCGCGTGAGGTTGTGTGCTATCTCTAAATAAATTGTATAAAAAAGTGCCAAAATGTTATCTTTTGTGATGAGAAAGTGTTTTCATTTCGTGGCAACCATCAGTAAAAGCCATGGGGAATAACATTTCATTCGTTATTACAGGCTAGAATTACTATTTTACTAGAAACATAAGAGTGTTACTGGTGCCACATTTTATGTTAATTTTGTTAGACAATAATGACGTGTTTCTGAGTTTGTAATGTGATTGGGTAAACGGAAAGTCTGATACTTTCAACTTTACTATTATGTCCCTGGACCGCTATTTACGAATATGAAATTGTGTAGTATCTAGTCATCCATAGATATAACGCAACTAATTCACTAAGATGTTTAAAATGAGCTATCGCATCTGTATTTTCTCTTTCATATTATCTTTAACAAATCCCTTCCTGCTACCCCTATCTTGACTAGCCTTACAACACTGCCCGGCCGAGTGGCGATATAATTCACCCGTCTTTACACCGTACAGGGAGGGGGCTTTTTTATGAGATGTAACATACGAAAAATCTAAACCTTAGTTTATATGCACGTATCAACACGTAAACGTGGTATCAATATCGCAGAGAGATATCAGCTGTTCTATTAAATTACGTAACTGAACTGAACTGATAACATAAGTTGGGCTAGCGAGTGTTGGCTAACTCTGATCGTTGTGTGGCGTGCTCCACAGTTCTGTCGCGCCGAAGCGTCCTTCCAACTTCTGTATGGACGGTCGACTTTTGGAATGTGCCAAAATTAAATTGGTTCGTCTGGTTATGCAACAGAAACTGGGCAAGCGTCCGAATGGCCACGCGAGAGAATTAAATGAAATAACTTTATCGTATTCGAATTGGGCGCTGCGCGAATGTAAACAAGTTTTTTCTGGATACTGCAGCCTGAAACAATGTAAAAAAAGGTACTAGTAACTCATTTCACTAAGCAATTATTGCATACAATATGCTTGATGTCGTACGTTTTAGAATTGGCATTCTTATTCATGTCAAGTATTTTTTTTTATTCTTATAATATTTTTCTTTCATAGTGTTTTTTTTACAGTAGTTTTGATAACGGAGCCTTCAGACTGATTATCTAACTAATTTGCTTCGTACTGACAGGCCACACAAAGTCAGTTGAGACAAGTGAGCTGCTCCCAACTAGTAAGTTTAAAAATACTTTAACATTGATAGGAAGACACGAATACACTATTATAGTCACAATTGATTAATACACTTTATTTTGCCCTCTTGATGACTTAATTATTTAGTTGTTAAAATTGAAAGTGGCTCACGTGCGTTGTGCGGCCTGTCAGTACGAAACTATTGAACTAATTTAATTTTTCTAGTACTGTGTTATGTAAAAATATATAGATATATATATATAAGGATATCGTTCCTCATATTATTAAGGGGAAGATTTGACATATTGTATAGGTATACCTTCGTAGTCATCACTAAGCTCCCAAAAGTCCTTTGAACCATTTTAATTCCGACAAACGAATAAAAACCCGGAATAGACTAAAATTACGAAATCATTGTATATTGTAGACGCATAAAAATGTAGAACGAAATATGAAATATATTCATATTAAAAAAGCAAGCGAAGGAATGAAACATTTTTCCAGAATTGTCCCAGAACTTATTAATAAAACGTAAAATGCTTTTTAAAAATCCATCGAAGAAGAAGCAAAAGAGCTCTCATTACAAGATTCTGAGTGGGAATCAAAATGATCTTTGTTAAGAGCGAAATAATTTTTATTAAAGGTTCAATGGACGATCATATTTTCTCTTGGAAAATGCGTATATAATAAACACGTACAATAGTACACATTTAAATGAGTTTTTACAGTTTACCTACAGCAAAAATATCCACCGATATGATTATCTACGCTTTTACAATATAAGACATATACAATTGAAAGGGGAAGCTTTCATGCCATGTTTACCGACCCAGGAAAAGTTTTTCATACAATATCTCAACTCTTGTATTACATAGGCCTATGTTGACTGCGTTTATAAATATAATACAATTAAGTCTTATTTCTTTCTGATTTATTAATACTCATTTTTTTGGATTCAAGGATTATCTCCCAGTCGAAAAAATATTATTGTATGCACAAAAAAGGTTCAATAATGAAATTCTTAATTAAAATAGAGGAATAAAAAGCGAAATCCTCCCCCAGTTATTCGTGGATTTAGTGTTCAGTTACTGCTGAAGTTCTCTTGTGCTCGTATGTGACATCCGTGTCGGAATGTTGGCGGTCGACAATGGGGGTTAAAAGTGATACTAAAATCTGAAGCTTCACACACGATAAAATGGATCAAGTCATCAGCCCGGGCAGCACGCACCCTAATGACTTCTTTCCCTTACCTGAATCACATGCTCAAGGATTGGATCCCGGCGTTAATTCTCTTTATTGCGTACGGAAAAGGGACCTTTAAGTTTTATCTCGGCAATACTTCTCGGCGTAATTGTCTAGAAAGAGAATCAAATAATTGGACGGAAAACTGGAAGCATTCGATAGCCTCTTTTTAAATTACCAAACATTAATGGGAGTTGCCTTATTTCTTTATGACTGCTTCGAGTTAAAAATGTGGGCATTTCTAAATATTAATTAATCAATGTATTTAACTTTACCTTTATTACGCAAATTGGGAATAGCACCTCTATTAAACAGCTGGAACATTTCATTTAACAAATAATTTTTTTATCTTTTATTAAGTAAATTCCACAAACTGAGATTGGAATTTGGGAAGAGTTTTATTGGAATTTGAAATATTTGAACAGCTCCAAATTTTCTTCATGATGGTACTGGTATAAGTATTAATTTACGTTAAAGGTCATTAAGTCCAAGTTTTTTTACTGTCGATTTACGTCATTAATTTCCAGTTTACAACCCCCTGCTGAAACAAGATTTTTTGTTATTGTTTAGAATATTCAGAAAAAAATGTTGTTCAGCAAAGAGCTTTTTTTCAAAATTTTTAAGTTCCTAATACATATTTGGAAAATAACAGTATCTTAACTGAAAAGTCACAAATGACTAAGTATTGATCTATTTTTTAAGTACCATTAGAAAATGTATGTGCTGAAATCATTACTTTATTTGTGCTAAAAATGTGGAATTAAATGTTTGCGACTCAATTACTAAAGTCAATTAAACGAAATATTGAATATTATTATTAATTAAATATGCTTATTTGAACATAATATATGCATGTAACATTATATAGTAATTATCTTTACGCGACATGACTGCAGCAAAAACTTTTGACTGACATTTTGTACATATCGTAATTGACGTTGAGTTCACCTACATGTAATCCTGTCGTCTCTAGAGCCTCACGGGTAGCAAAAGTATTTCATCTTATTTGCTCGCAGCGACGAACTCCAGAACAGTGTGAGGAATTTGATCAGAAAACTTCATTAGTTATAACAAATTGAATCTCGCGTGTAGCTAACTTAACGTCACTCGCCTCAGACTCGAGATGTCACGTGAAAGAATTAACTTTATATCCTCTCGAGATTAATACTGAATGTCCAACTCTGAGATATTTAGAGCTTTTGACCTGTACACTTTGTTTTCACTATAACTTCGTAAAGAAACTTCAAATAAACTTACGTGACGAGTTTCAAAGTTTAACAGATGGCACATTAATAGAATATTAGTCTCTTTCAACAAGGTGACATATTATTCCAGTTCTTAAAGTAGATTAAAGTATCATGAATATCCAGGTACAAACGATGTACCCAAAAAAAAAAAAAAACAATTAAGCTATAATGTAATATATTATGTAGGGAACACGACGAACATACTTTTATTCGTTAAATAATTTTCGCCGTTGCCGTCGTGTGGGATGTTGGTCGATCTGGATTTTGGTGATATTATAATAAAACAACTCTAACGTTTCTTTTTTTCAAAAAAGTTTAAGTATATAATCCCCAGAGTATTTTTTATTTATTTATCTATTTTTTTATGTATTTTTAATTTATTTTTAATTTATTTATTTATTTAATTTAAAAAAAAAAAAAAAATTCCCAGAGAATGATATCCCCTGCACTGCCCAGTTCAATCAAGTGGAACATGAAAATGGTTGATTAATTTGGAATATTGTTGCAAAAATACAACAACAAAAAATACTCGTTTTTTAATCCTTAAGGCTGATAACACTGGCTTACCTACATACGATTCCTATCGCGCATACCGAAATTTTTTTTTTTATTGTTATACAAAAAAATGTCAAAGTTAAATAAACTTTTTTTCAATAAAAAAAAAAATGCCTTAAATCTGAAAATTTAACAATGTATATTAAAACTTTAAAAAAAAAAAACAAACAATGTATATAATTACCATGGACAAAATTTCGGTATACATTTTGAGGTTATGGCGGCTATATAGCGCCAGAAAGGTCAACGGGACCATTTGAACTTTGTCGTCAATTATGAAACTTTTCAACGAAAAAAAAATTAATGGTTATTTGAATTTAAGTGGCTAAAGAGGATTTTTTTTCTTAATTTTTTGTAATGTATTGCATGATTATAATAGATATTAATTTATAATTTCTGCAAAAGATATGTATTCACTTTGTGGCGTCATTATTAAGGGGAACGGCTGCGCTGCCTGTTTCATACAAAACTTAATTTTGGATTTGAAGCCAAAATACCCATCCAAACTGAATGATCCATTTCTTAAATTAAAGGTTTAGTTAATATCTGGTACGGATGAGAAGTATTTTATTTCTTTTTGTTATGAATTTTGAAGTATGTGCCATGAAAAAAGTCAATTTTCACAATTTTAGAGGCAGCTTAGAAAATTATTTGCGGGTTTTTGATATTTTTTTTAAATATCATATTTGCCATGTAAATATGATTACGTAAATAAAAATATAAAAACGAAACATTTAAAAAATATCGATATTTCAAATTCTGTATACCACATTTGTGTTCCAACGTAAATTGGTCGTTTTTAATTTAATTTAAAGTCCACCATAATGCTTATTTTTTTTATAATTCATCTTATTTTCAAAGTAGAAGGGTTACAACTTTTTTTTAAGTCACCTAAATGATTGTTAAAAGTAGCTCCAAAGTCTCGAAAAATCAATTCCTTCAATGGCCGATATTTTATAAGGTAAAACAAAAATAAATAAAATACTTCTCATCCGCACTAGACATTTACTAAACCTTTAATTAAATAAATATATACCATAACGTTCAGGTGAGTATTTTAACCTCAAATCCAAAATTATGTTTTGTATGAAACAGGCCGCGAAGCCGTTCCTCCTAATAAACGAATTAAAAATTGCTTTGTAATCACTACTTTATTAATACATACATATCAGCTTGTATCGAAAGCGATGCTTCTCTGATCAGGAATATACAGAAGACTATTATTATTATTATTATTATTATTCTAGTATTCTCTATATTCCTGATGAGGAAAGCATCGCTTTCGAAACATGTTGATATTTAAATATTAAACAGTAGTGTAAAAGAAAAAACAATTCATAACAATTTTTTTAATAATGACCCCAGAAAATAACTGCACATCTATTGAAGAATTTAACTTCACTGAGATATGTGGTTTATGACCAGTCAGTGACTGAGTGAGCATTGCGTCTGGGTTCCACCCAGGCGCCGTGAGTTCAATTCCTCGGCTGCATACGTCCTCCATCGCGACATAAGCAAAAACTTCTGCTTGCTGTGATGGTAGTGGGAGATTTTCAAATATTATCAGGTTATTCGTAACCTGAGAATGTTTGTCCTTCTTAAAAAATATATTTTAATATTTTTCTCACAATAATATGAGATGAAAATGATTCTTCAGTGCCCAGAGAGTCAATTTGGATCTACCCTATATTTGATGATTAACGGAAGGTATGTAATGTTTATTTTGTTTCAAATGTTTTCTAGTATGTTTAAGCGAACACCCGTTCATATTGGCTTCATGAGAACGGGTCGTTTCGCCAACTCGCTTTTGTGTAAGTCGGCTCGTATGTGGAACGTCTACCGGCATCTGTCTTTCCTTCCCCTTCCACATTTAAACCGGGCTTTTTCCTATAGCCCCCTCCTTAACCCGCAACATAATATTATATATATATACCTCCGCACAGACAGGGGCGCTCTTGTGAGGTGTCGCATAACAAATGTGTTAATAACATTTTTTTTTAAAGCAACAAAATATCCAGGCAATTAAGAGGATACGATTATACGATGCATATGAATACCGAGTTAATACTTAAGAGTTAAGAAAATTTAAAATAAATATTTTTGTAGAAAAATACGCTTACAAATATTTAAAAAATCTGAACTAATTCCAACCAACTAACAATCACGCCTTTTAATGGCAGATATAGGCAGAGAGGATAGACCACCACATAACTCTGTCTTGATACAAACTTCTTGTTTCATTCATATTCATATATCGTCTCATACATACTCTTCAGATATTCTGATTATTGACATAACCCTACTGAAATATTTTATTAATTTGCTTGTGCCATATCTTTTTCGGGCATACCCGACTTCTTCTACCATTATCTTCCTCATCACATATTCTCCTTATATTATTTTATAAGTTTTCCTTTTCATAATATTAACTTCATGCTTTCATCAGCCTTGCATTCTTTCCGGAACTTTTCATTTCTAATTTTAAAACGGTCGTTTACTGCACATACGCCCCAGAGATCTCATTTCTACAGAATTTAGTCTATTTTAATCCTTCTTCTGCCAGTTATATGCCTCACTGCCATGCATCGGGGTTGGTAACAGTACTCCATTGAGGACTGCTAGCTTTGCTTCTTTGGAGAAGTTTTTACTAGTACCTATCGCGTTCAGTCCTCCATTGATGGAGTTTCCTGCATTTACCCTTCTTTCAATATCCCTATATCAGCCTTTCCATCACTAAACATTCTTTCCAAATCCACCAACTTATCCACCTACTCTAAGTCTTTATCATTCACAAATTTCGTACTTTCTCTTTCGAACATTATTATTTTAGACTCGGTCCAAAAATAGCTAAATGCCAATAGATTCAAGTAGGAGAAATTCAGAAAATTTGATGAAAAATGTAATCTGATAATTTATTACGGGTAGTTTCGTCTTCATTTTTACTTCTTTTTTCTCCTTTTTTTCACATTTTTTCCTATTCAATTTTATTGTATTACTTTTTCTGTTTTTACTTTGAAACAACTTATAAAATGATATTGTATACCAACTTACAAAAACCAAAAGAAAATAATTTTGTACAACATTCCACCCATGATTAGTTTTTTAGAACAGGAACCGCTTAGTTAGAAACTAATGTTGACTGCGTCATAATGTATTCACACGTGTAATGTAGCTTATCCTCGATGCATATATACTTTATCAATGTCTACATTATTGGCTTAATTCTGCATCATTTTGTTTTTTTTTTTAAATCAAATTCATTAAATAATCATTAACTCGTTATTCATACAAAATGTAATTGACAAAAGGGTATCCACGTCCAGTCCATGTATTCCATCGTCCTCGAACAGTAACTACTGTAAAGCAACTTGTTCATGAGGGATGTAGAAACGGTAGACATGTAGTACTGAGAGAAGGAATGTGGATTTGGCGAGCGACTAGGGGCCAGCGGCGGCAGCGGCCATCGCCTGCGAGCCTCACAGAGTGCGGTCGTTGATTTTATTTCAAAAATAATTGCGTGACTGCACTTTCTGTACGGGAACGTAACCTTATTGTCGACTTTGCAAATTTACATAGGGTCGGATGTTGTGGAATGACCTGCATACGTACGCAGAATATTGTATAAATATATTTTCCGTGTCATGAAAATTTAGTAATCCCACGAATTTCGGTAATTAATTGATGAATTATGTATTTCTTAACTTTATTGGAATACGTTAATTACATATGTATAACAATCCATTATCAAGTATAACAATTTTGTTTTTTGGCATTCTATTTACGTACATAATTACAAAGCACAAGGATCGCTTTAAACAGCAAATTATTTGAATTTTTTTAAAGATAAGTGTTTTTGCATAAGCTCTAAGCCATAAGCTCCACTTATAAATATATTGAAATATTAAACCTAAGCAAAAATTGATGAAAGTGTTTAAATTAAAATGAAAAATTGAATTGACATCTCGTCAATTTGTTTTTTTCTTAAACTTTGTAAACTCTATCTTATATTTTTTCCTTCCACTTCATAGATTAATTTATAAATAAAATAAATAATTAATAATTTGTGTAAACCACTATTTAATATATAAATAGCAACATGTTTAGGAAGCGAAGCTTTCCCTTTTAGCATACAAAGTATACTTAATATAAATTATAATTAATTTCTTGTAATTTACAAACGTTTACAATTATTAATAGTAATAGCTTTAGAATCATAATTATTTGAGATACAGAGATTTTTTTAAAGCAGTTTTACTTGTTATGATTTTGTAAGGTTAAAAACTTTAATCATATAATTTGATCATTTAAAGTCTTCCATTATATACGTTTGGAATATTTTAATTTATTGGTTATTATTAGCGGAAAATGTACTATGGTCTGATGAAAATTGTTCGTTCACCATAATTAATTCAAGAAAACCGAAACCGTGTTCACGATATCATATATGTTGTAATTAAATTCACTCCACATGTCACCCACCGCAAATATTGTTGACAAATGCTGGTTGCTGGGTTTATCGGCTTATGATAAATATTCATAATATTCAGTGTTTAGTTTATTTTGTTTGGCAAACTGTAAGTTAATTCCATAAAGGGCTATCAATTAAGAATTAATAAAAGTTGTACTGAATTGACAATACATATTTATGCACGTTTACTTTACGCTTTAGGCGAGAGTTCCCAAGTGAGACCGAGTGCGAGTGTAGTTGACGCGCTCGCCTCGCCCCGCCATCCAGTCAAAGGACGCAAGGGGAAATATCATTGTTAGGGTTTATGATGGAGAGGGGGTGCTGGCCAATAGCGTGCATTTCTTTATTACTAAAGGTGAACTGTGTGTAGTTCTTAAAGTTCGGGTAAGAATTACCGCGTGTTGACTATTTAAACATGGCCATTGTATGTGATCTTCCGCTGATTGGCATTGTATGGCCAACTTAATAAATGAGTAGATAAGCAGATCCATACTTATTTGTACATACGTGTTTTTTAAATATTGTATTGTGTTTATGGTTCGTTTTTCTTAGTGTAGGCAAATATTTTAAGCCTTTGTGGATTGTAAGCCACTGGTACTGGCAAATGAAGAACACAACCAACTACACAATCAAATCTATAAGTACTATACAAAAGTAACTAAATAGATACCTCAACTGCACGATAAAGACGCTCTCTTCCTGAGAAAAGTCATGCCAAATACCCCGGTAAGACATTTCACTAAGATTATAGAGCAAATAATATAACAGAGAATACAATAAAAATTATAAAATATCACAAACCTTATCCAAACAACTTTCTAGGCGAATCGTAAAATGGTGCAGCATACCTGTAACAAAAGAAATTATGAGTTAGCATGAATAACACATCTAATTTATGGATCTTCATTCAGTGAAGATAATATTATGATATTGTGTTATTTATGAAAATAATATTGTATTATCATCCCACCGTTCAGCCCCCAGGCTCCTCGTGGACCTTTTTGTGTATAGGGACTGTTGGAGGAATTATACAAATATTTACTTCACAGTTGTTTTCACTTTATGAAACATGCTGTAAATTAGGCACAAAAAAAATCTACCGGCTAAAGAGCAAAACGTACAATATGAAAATAAATTCGTTTCGTGGAACTCTATCTAAATAAAAAAAGAAAATGTAATCGAAGCTCTCTATAACTGCTTTCAACCAAGAATAATAGGAAGCTTCATGAACAGTGAAACTACAAGAAGAATTGTGAAACTTAAACTTGTTCGACCGCAAAATCATTTTAAACAATTACTTACACATGGAAGGGAGGGTTTTGTTAGACATATTTTATTACGAAAAGTAGAAAAATCGGTAGCGGTAGCAATTATTTATTTTTTATTTTATTTAGTATAATGCCACCAAAATAACGAAACAGGTAGCCATTATATTATATGGTGAGATAATTTATTTTTCCTTTATTTATATTTTAAAATCGTAAAATGGTAAAGAAGAGTCGATTGTAGTGTCCTCCTTGTTGTATGTTATTTTATATACCTATTTTTAAAATCTGTAAATTCTCGATGGATTTCAATCAAACATGATAGTTTTTTTCACAAATAATGTGTGTTAAGAAGCTGAAGGAACTTTTTTTGAGCGGTAAAACAGGTAAAGGTAATATAACGGTAATGATAAAAAAGTTTTTTTTTCTCTATTCCTGAAGTGCTGGCAATATTTTATGTTTTTCAAAATTTCATGTTTTTGGACCATCCAAACATTTAGTTTATTGAAAGTAGTGTTAATATTTATTAATTATTAAGACTTAACTTCGAAGCACTTTTCCCACGGATCAATTTTTCTGGTATGTGAGGGTTATAACTCATGAACGGATATTCTGATCAAAGTATACATCGTATGTATACGTTGATAAAAATCTATACCTGAAACACCTTTTGTGTGAACCCTGAAATAAATATTATTTATATAATCTAAAAACGTATTAGTGGAAAATTGAGTCAAAAGCTTACGCACTCCCATTTTTACACTTTTTTTTATATTTTTATCGATTCAAACGAAAGGGACATCTTATGAACTATCTTATAAACGAAAGGGACATATAACTAAAAAAATGTTAATTTTTTTTTTCAATTACTCAGATCGACGCAGTAGTCCATCACCATCAAGGCGTGCATCATTGAGAACCATTCACGTACGGCTAATTAAGCCACTTTTCAGTATTTCTATAAAAAAAATTGTCGTTGCGTATTTAACAAATTGAGTAATTATTTCGCAAAAATATTTGTTATACACGCCTCACTTTTGTTACTGTCTCTATAAGTGTACTTCCGAAAATCGACGAAATTGACCTAAAATTCATAAAAAAGCGATTTTCATTTTACTCCTAATGCCGCAGATCGCCCGTTGGAAGTATAATACAGCCTCCTAACGCAACGCCTCCCAATTCACACACAATTTTGAACAGCTTAATCCAAACACGTGTAGAATTAACACCTTACTCCCTTTAATATTATGTATGTGCCACAGGACGAACATGAGGGTGGTTTGTACCGTGATCGTAATAGGTACCTACTGTAAAACTGTGCAGGACAAACAGAGATTTTTTATTAATTGATAAACTAAAGTTTTTAAGACAAGATTTTTGTGCATAGCGCAAAGGGTAACAATTATTTTTATAAACAATAATTATTAGCCTGAAACACTCATCCAAATTGAAAAAACCTTCCGAGCAAAGATAAATGTCGCCGGCAGGACTCGAACCCACACCCTTCTAATATCCGGTCAGATGCTCTACCATTGAGCTACGTCGGCTTATCGCAAACCCGCCAAGTTAATCAATATATACTAGTGTTTCATTCAATAATTACGGTTTTTTATTATATTTAGAGATTTTTTATTTGAATATCGCACTGTTGAGTCCCAACTGTTCGTAGCTAGTGGGAAAATGGTATCCCCAAATACGGCACGTTATGGGGGCAAACAGAGTGGGGACGGAAAGGAGAATAGGAAGAAGAAAGTTGATGTAGAAGTTTTATAGGGCTAAATTTTCTAAATATTTCACTGCAAAATGTTGCCGAATGTAATTAATTATACGTATAAATATTATTATACGATGGGCCAAAATACTTAACTATTGAGTTTAAAGTTTTGTAGAACAAAAATAAATTTTGTTCGTTTGTTCGTTAGGCGACAGCAAAGTTTAGTGTGACATGCAACTATGTAGAAAGCACCATGAGAAGCAGCAAAGCTCTCAACTGAATTTTATACAGCGTTTTTCATCAAAATTTTCCAGGTTGATTAAACTGTCTTCAAATCACGTCGTCATTTTCGTTGTGAATAAGTAATCAAGTGATCAAGTGACCGAGTGATCGGGTTATCGGGTTATCGGGTTATCGGGTTATCGGGTTATCGGGTTATCGGGTTATCGGGTTATCGGGTTATCGGGTTATCGGGTTATCGGGTTATCGGGTTATCGGGTTATCGGGTTATCGGGTTATCGGGTTATCGGGTTATCGGGATATCGGATTATCGGGTTATCGGGTTATCGGGTTATCGGGTTATCGGGTTATCGGGTTATCGGGTTATCGGGTTATCGGGTTATCGGGTTATCGGGTTATCGGGTTATCGGGTTATCGGGTTATCCGGTTATCCGGTTATCCGGTTATCCGGTCATCGGGTCATCGGGTCATCGGGTCATCAGGTCATCGGGTTATCGGGTCATCGGGTTATCGGGTTATCGCTATCGGGTTATCGGGTTATCGGGTTATCGGGTTATCGGGTTATCGGGTTATCGGGTTATCGGGTTATCGGGTTATCGGGTTATCGGGTTATCGGGTTATCGGGTTATCGGGTTATCGGGTTATCGGGTTATCGGGTTATCGGGTTATCGGGTTATCGGGATATCGGATTATCGGGTTATCGGGTTATCGGGTTATCGGGTTATCGGGTTATCGGGTTATCGGGTTATCGGGTTATCGGGTTATCGGGTTATCGGGTTATCGGGTTATCGGGTTATCGGGTTATCGGGTTATCGGGTTATCGGGTTATCGGGTTATCGGGTTATCGGGTTATTGGGTTATCGGGTTATCAGGTTATCACGTAATCATGTTTTCAAGTAATCAGGTACTAAATACATTATTTGCCTATGAATTAGAAGAAACTATAATGTTTCAATTTAATAACTTTAGTACCTACCTACACCTCAATGTAGCACCTATTAAATTATTTCAATAATGCTTTCAAATTAACGATTTCACACTGCACCCTCATAAAATAATTGTATGTCAACTACGTATATATATAATAATTAGTCGGCGAATAATTTGCTATTTGGTAGTCGCGGGTGGCACAAACAGTTTTGTTTGTGCCGAATATAACAGACGTAATACAATACACTATTTTATCGCTACCATTCCGAAAAATGGCCATATATGTAACTGTATGAAATCATGACCGCGTGTTGACTTAATGAAAAATACTTTTTGGGAACTTCGTTTGTGATTTTTGACGGAATTATATTTTGTTAGCTGTACGCGCGTTATACCAGTAATATATAGCGAAATATGCGACCTTTCGTAATTGGGCGTGGGTTCTAAAATAATGTTACAATTTCGCAGTTGATTTTTTTTTACATAACTCTACTCTGAAGGGTTTTGGAAAATAATTTCCTTCAAGGTCTTCTTTGGGATGCTATGTGAAGGATTAAATTAAAAATAAATTATGTAAAGGTTTCGTAATCTGAACCCAAACTGGAATGGATAGTTAAAATTATCAAGGTACCACTGGACAGGTAATTCCAAGAAGTGTGAACTATACCGATTTGAAAGGCAATAAGGAACTCCGGTCCAATTTTAAAATTTTTTTTTATCAATAGTGACATTCCAACATAAATACCAGTATATATCGTTTGTTCTTCTAGAGTTAGTTTTCATAGTTAAAATAATTAATATTATCTTCTTCAATGATATGATTTTTTATTCAGTTTTAAATAACAATTTATAAATTCTACTTAAAATTATATATATTTATAAAGTTATTTATTTAGAATCGGGGTTAGCTGATCAATATGAATAGATATTTTTAAAGCCACTACATTTTTCACTGGAATTCTTTATTGAAATGACCAATTAACAGACCCCTGAAAGGTGAATTTTGATGCGAAATTCGGTAATATTCGGGTAACTAACAAGAATTTTCGTATTTTTAACGTGATATTCTGGTATTTTAAAATAAGAAAGTAATATCGTACGTATTGAATATTTCATTTGACAAGCTTTAATAGTCATAAAATGGAACGCAGCTAACTTCACGTTGAAAACCTCGCGTACTGTCATTCTTTTTTCGATTAAAGAAAATAGTAATAATAATAAAAATAAAAATAAATTATTACCGCTCACGTTGCAAACTTCCTAAATGGGAACATAATATTGCTTTTGTTGAAAAATAATACCGCTTTTGCTTTAGAAACAATAGAACCTAAAATAACACAAAATTCATAAAAAAAATAACCCGATGTACCTATTCGAATCTATCTGTACGATGTATCTGTACGAATGTTGAATAAATGAGAAGTAAGGCCACACTTTAAAAACAATCACCGAATTTTAACAAATTGATTATCCCGCTGGGGGGTTTAAATTCACAATATTCAGCTTTTGCACAGCTAAAAAAATCAACATTTATTTATTATTAAATTTTATACGTATTAATTAACCATACTTCAAGTATATAAGGTATGGTAAACATGTAATGATAAAGCATCTTCACTGAAGTTTAAAAACAATATTTACTTACAATGGACTGATATGTAATCCGTATTTAAATGCAAATAATTCTAAGATCAAACAATTGTATAAAAATACATTTAATTACAATTTTAAAATTTCCAACGCCTAAAATAACCACATTTCAATATTTTTAAAAGCGAAAAATATATTTGCTAACAGTGGCTAACAGGCTTTCCGTATTCAATTTCAAATGCCTCTACGATCAATTCGATTCCGAATTATTCAATTTCCTTTCTGGTGTCAGCCTTTTGGTAAAAAAACAAACACTGAAAATAAAGTGTACCCGCATGGCTTAACTGGGGAATAGCAGGTGTTGCAAAATGGGCAAGTTTACTCATCTGAATATCTCCACCGTGCCAGGGTACTGTTACTTTTGTTATTTCAGTGAAGAACCAACTCTGCGATTATGAATATTGGGCAACCGGAATAATTTCACCCGGTTTTATCGTAAAAAGTAATCGCATTTGAAATTCAAACTCTTAATCCACATTTATATGGTATTACGTCTTCTTATTCACACCCTTGTACTATTCCGACTCCAGACGCGGCCCGTCTCAACAATTTGGTTCACTTAAGCATGTAACTTATGTCTGTCTTCCCTCTGAGTCTTTGAATTCTTAACAATGCTTACAAGGCTATACCTTGTTCTTTTGATTTATCATTTTGCCCTTCCCGAGAACTTTCCCTGAATAGAGAAAGGTAATATTGGGTAAGTTACCTTTCAAACTCAGTTCTTGTGAACTAGTCTATCGTGAATAACTATGGTTTTAAGTATTTTTGTTTAGCTTTGAACGATGTATAGCACCATTCAGATGATTTCAAGAAAATGGTGTGTGTGAAATTACGAAATATTATTATAAATAATTTTTTTAAGAAATTTTTCTTTTAAAATGTCCTACCCACGTGGGTAATGTCCTCAATACT
Source organism: Halesus radiatus (assembly GCA_022606495.2). Lineage (NCBI taxonomy): Eukaryota > Metazoa > Arthropoda > Insecta > Trichoptera > Limnephilidae > Halesus > Halesus radiatus. Next base: position 71,918 of record JAHDVE020003876.1, read on the forward strand.
TTTTTTCTTTGGAGCTTATAAATATAGTCAATTAATTTTAATAACTTATTGAAGCTTATAAACCTCATTGTAATATTTAATCATTCTAGAGGATAATATAAACCAATTCTAATTGAAACACGAAACCGAAAAAAACACAATCGGTCGCATCGGGGAATCGAAACCATGACCTCTGTCTTACTGAGACAACCGCTCTTCCAACTAAGCTAATGAGACCAGTTCACTGTACGCAGTCTTAATTGATATCATACCTCAAGACCTTAATCAATATTATCCCCCATTAAATCCCACATTATTGGCTGCTATCTTTATGATGATTACAAAGTTCTACCCGAATATAATTAACATAATTATCAAAATATAAATAATCAAAATGGGATATACTTATCCGATTTTGATTTATACGGGACATCTATCGACGCTTTCACTATACGGTTGTCTCGGTAAGACAGAGGTTCTGGGTTCGATTCCCAGATGCGATTGATACATTTATATTTTCTGTTGTTTTTTTCGGTTTCGTGTTTAATTTATTATTGGTTAATATTATCTTCCACAATAATTATAAATAAGGTTTTAAACTACCCATTGTTATATGGTTAATTGTTCCTTTTCTGTACAAATATATTGAATCACATACAATATAAACTATAGATGTGTATTTTCTTTGCTTCGTTAACGATTCATTAAAATATTGTATTTTTAAAACAATTATTTGATAAAGATGTCCATCCTTACCAGAAAATGAATAATGTGCATCCTGTTGCATGGTTTGATTAATTATCTCATTAATAATTTAACTGTGAGTCGAGTTTTTTATATACATTTCACGTAGAAAGCATATTCACTTGAGAAAAGAACCACTGAATGTTGTTACTACAGAAGTAAATGCACAAAACCAATATGAAAGTTAAGAGTAAAGTGTAAGTGGAGTGAAATATTATCATGAAATATTTTGTTTTTTAAGACTTTTATTAACGTTAAAAATTAATTTAAATTCGGTAAAACACATAATAATTAAATAAGAGAAAACTTTATAATAAAACCTAACAATGGGAATAAAGCACAGGAGTCCTTAGTAAAAAGTATTTTTGTTTCATAAAATAAATTAATGAATGTAGTATTCAGGGACAAAAATAAATCAATTCAATCACACATTTTAGTTTCAAAAAGATATTATATTATTAAAGTAGATAGAGGACTTCTCTGTCTTGAAGAGTATCCCATCCAATCAGTAGGTAGTATTTTAACGACCTTGGCACTTGAATCTTACGAGGTACTTTCTTTGTTTTCGAGTTTGGGGGGAATTTTTGCAACGGTTAGGAAATAACAAACTACGTAACTCAGACCACATGCTGTGAATGGAAAATAACGTTAGGCTCGTTAACCTTAATTTTTAAATATTTTTAATTAATGGAAAACCTCAATTTATCATTTCCACTAAAAAGAAAATAAAATCTTTTAAACATTAATAAAAATATACATTTCGGTAGAATTTTGTTGCATAATTAAATTTTACCTCATTTCTTGTAAATGCTTCTCTGTAATAGGTTATTTTTTTACCAATTATATTCATAATAGAGGAGATATAAAGTGAACATGATTAAAAAATTACTCTTAGATGGTATGGACATACAGATGGGATCGATGAACTGTCACAAGAATATTAGCTGATCAATTGGATGGACGAATTCATGAACATTCTAGGTATGACACCATCAAGTTAATTAAATATTGAAAACGGATCATGTTAAGAGTCTGAATAACAGAAAAGTTATATAAAGATATAGAGCCAGGTTTTCATTCCTGACATAGTTGAAATAGATGTCAAATAAATTCCCTAACGTTACTTAGAATTTAACAGTACCTACGAAGATGCCTTACGCAAAAATATTTAAAATTGGAATTAATGTATAAAGTTTTTTTTTAATCATAAATGAATAGAAAAGATAAATTACGATTTGTATACATAATACTATAATTATCAATTAAATACTAAAAAAATATTTTGTCTAAACCACTATTTTAATAAATAAGTATCCACGTGTTTCAAAACCAATGGATTTTTCATCAGAACACAATGTATAATGAAAATAATGACGTATAACACAGACAAATAATACGCAGACAAAATAATAACAGTAAGTGGTGGGAGAAGGTAAATATTTGGGTTTTAATGTAAACATAATAAAATTTCTCTAAAATAATAATTATTAAAACATATTAGACCCCAGAAATTAAATAATAATCAAGGAAAGACCACAGAAATAATAATAATTTTTGGGAATTTAAATATGAATCAGAAAATAAATTTAGATGGCTAATAAAAAAACTACAATTAGTTTTTTATAATATGTTTTCTTCAATAACAGATAACGTATTTTGTGGTACCATTTTAATTAAATTAACTAATAAAAAACCTTGTTTTAACCACTTTAGTGTTGTAACCGGAGTGGTCAGAACAATGTTTTTATTCATGAGAGAGTAATATATGGTATTTGCAAGAATGCGTTATGCTATTATATCAAAGAGCCGATCAACTAAAGATATCTTCTCATGTATGTTGAAGCAGTATCATTGTATAGTAATCGCATCGCTTCGCGCAGATTGTACGTCTCGTAGCAAAATTACATTATTATGTTTCTTCGGACGATTATAATATTAACTCCAGACAATATATGATATAATATTCAATAGACGAAGGTATACTTGACGATCTCCGCCTTTTTGTTTAAATCCCTGCCCACCCCTTTGTGTAGTTTAATGGTTACTTGATTATTATACCCTCTTAGCCTGAGAGATGATTCACATGCCTAGCAAGGCTACGCACATAATAAATCACGGAGGGTAGTTAGTTATAAGTTGGGAAGGAGCAGGAATTAATTTACTCAGAGCCCTCCCGGAGGTGGCGTTAGGGGATCGCCAAAATTAGGGATAAAAAATCCATCCAGGATGCGCGCGCAAAAACGTAGGGAAAAAAGTTCTCTAATCCCTGGGCGAACCGATTCGTTTTTCATTACCATCAAATAAACAAGAATCTGGCCCGAGATGTTGGCCGTAGCTTAAAAAGGATTATGCGATTTCCTTTGTAAGCCCCGAAGATATGCTACAATATTAATTCCCCTGTGAACTTAGCATATTTGCCCCTTATGAACTGGCAGTAAGCAGTTACAGTATAAATTGAGGCTCGCCCGAAATATATTTGGTTTGGGTAAGCGTGCGTTATATTAATTTTCATTGCACCATCACATTTAACATTGAAATAAATGTTAATTAAAACCGTTAAAACAAATTGCCCCCGTCTTGGAATTCACACTTCAATTTCTGTGTTTGTTATAAATTCTAACTGTACGAAACGCACAATTTGATCTGACCGAATGATTATCATTTTACATTTATTACCTGATTAACTCGTCGTTCCCCGAGATTAAAAAAATACCGAACAAACAAAAGGAGTTCTGCGTTCGAAATGCTAAATGGAGCTCTACGAATTAAACACAATAACAATTAACAGTATTATAGCTTCACATCTTATTTTGACAGTTACGTGGAAATCTTAAAGCTTCGTAGCTCGTAATGTAAATGACTTGGCGCGATAAAACCCATGAATACATGGGATATATATATATATATATATGTACACGTATGTGAGAAAAAAATGCGATAAATGGTGTATTTTTCCACATTTTTAATGATTTTTCAAAAGTGTTTAAAAATTAAGTGAACTTCAAAAAGTCATATGTGAAATCATTAATTTAAAATAAAAATTCATACACCTTAAATCAAATGTTCCAGTAATGACGAGTGGATAATATAGGAATATATGAATACCAAACATATCAGAAGATCGTGCTCTTAAGTTTGTACTGCCCTTTCTACCAGCATGCTGTATACCAATGTAATCCTTTGAATGAAAACCATGTATGATCAGCAAACACAATTAATACAACTGATTGATATATCATTTCTCAGAAATGATACAAAGGGTATAAAGGAAATCTTTATTTAAAAAGAACCCGCAAATACAAAAAAAAAATAAACCAAATTGGAGAAGAATATGTATCAAAGGAAACATGTGTTACACAGTTCGATTCTTGGAGGCATGGGAAATCAAATACTGCGCGTGGGGGAAAATATTTTTTCTGGAAATAAAGGCAAACTAATTATACGGAACACTGCGACTTTGTGCACATAACGTTATTTATACTTTGTGTACACAACGTTATTTATACGAATACGGCCATACATCCTAGCGACCAAATTCTTGAAAAAATAGAGTGAAAAAATCTAGAATAATATTGACAAATCTTAAATTTGAGATATGATATCGATTAAGATGACATAAATTGAACTGGTCTCATTAGCTAAGTTGGTTAGGCGGTTGCCCCAGATAGGCAGAGGTTCCGGGTTCGAGTCCCAGATGCGACTGAAATCTTTTTATTTTCTGTCGTTTTCCGTTTTCATGTTTCATTTAGGTTATGTTAATATTATTTTCTACAATGATTAAATATTAAAATGAGGTTTTTAAATCTTAATAAAAATGAAAAAAATTAATAAAAATCAAATATAATGAAATCTGAAATTCAATCAAACACATAAGCGAAAAATTGAAAAAAAATGCAGCATTACTGTACTGACATTTTTTAATATTTATTTTAATGTTTTTTTTTCACATTAATATTCGCTAAATAATGATTTATTGTAATAATTTTTTTACTTTTTCGAACTTTTTTATTTTTGATTTGTCCGGTTTAATTCTATCATGGCCACATTGGTACAATTTTTCCACTAAATTCACTAAATACCTTACTGTAATTTTGAATATCATCTGAACTCAGTAGGTTCTAGTGGGAAGTCGGAAAATGTTAAGTTGACCAGTATAAAGTACCTAATAAGCGAAGATATATTAGGAAAAACGAAATTGGAAATTAATCGGCAAATGAATTTCTGAGAGGTTGGCATGGCTGCATTTTCGATTTGTATAACTAAAATCTTTGATTTAGTTTCAAATTTCAATACATTTCAAATATTTTAGTTGCTAGTATGGAGAGCTGTTAACTGGTTTCGGTATAACCGGGCCTTCACTGGCAGGTATGAACTATATATAGTTACCATTCTACGAGTATGCAAATATTCTTAGGGTATATTAGGACAGGTATAAGATAGATCTAAGCAAAAGCCGACACCCAGATTGGTAATGGTAAATGAGGGGATGGAGAGTAACCGGGATTTATTGAAAACATATGTAGTTTGAGCAATAGGTCTGGTTCAATTAATTATTACTGAATATATCGCTTTATTACAGGCTTTACTGGTTTTTATGGCGTCCAAATTATCTTTACGCGCCTTTATTAAGCAATAGTACTATTAAGTCTCATCTGTTGCTTCGATCTCTCTTACACCTGCTCTAATCACTTCATCATTTCGCTCTTATCTTAATTTCACACTCATCACTATGTACATATTTACTCTAATAAAGGCGCGGTTCTCCCGAAACCAGTATATATATTTATAATTTTACCGATGAACATAAAGTTATGGTTCAATTACATTTTTTATAACTTACTGAAGTTTGTAAACCTCATTTTAATATTTAATCACTGAAGAAGATACAATTAGAAAATAAGTCAATAGATGTCTAATATGAATAAAAATCGGGTAGGTATATCCGTGACTCTATTCCGATTGCAATTGTGTTCGGGTAGAACTTTGCGATCATCATAAGGATATCAGCCAATAAAATGGGATTTAAAAATGCAGGATAATATTAACAAGTCTTGAACTAGAAGTATGATATCGGTGTAGATGGCGTGGTCCTGGGTTCGAGTCCCAGATGCGACTGAAATCTTTTTAATTTCTGTTTTTTCGGTTTCGTGGTTCATTTGGGATGTGTTAATATTATCAATGATGAAGTTATTGCATTCCATTAAATAACCAGCGCAGAATATAAAAAAAATATGTAAGTATTGCCAGGAACCAGAATCGAACCCCGATAAACTGCTTGGAAGGCCACTATGCTGATCATTATATCACCAACTATTGTAAGAACTAACTAACTAACTAACTAACCATCACGCCGTTTCCCCGCAGGGGTAGGCAGAGAGGACGGACCGCCAAACAACTCGATCTTGGCATACACTTCTTGCTTCATTCACATTCATACAACGCCTCATACATTCTCTTCCGTTATTCCGACCTCTGACATGGCCCGACTCCAGTATTTGATTCACTTGATCGTGCCATGTCTTCCTCGGGCGTCCCCAGGCTCTTCTTCCATTCACATTCGCGTCATATATTCTCCTTACACTCCTTTCTTCGTTCATTCGCTCTACATGCCCAAACCATCTAAGCGTCCCTTTCTTAATCTTGCTCACTACGCTTACATCAGCCTTGCATTCTTTACGAATCTCAACATTTGTTGTAAGAATGGCTACATAAATTCATTGTTTATGTACTTACTGAAAATAAGAATAACGTATTTTTGAATTTTGTAATTAGATCTGAAATTATTATAAATAAACAACGTAATTTCGGCTGTGATGTGAATGCGGTGTATGTAAAATTCAAATTAATTATTAAAAAGTATTACACATAAAAGAATTTATGCCATCATTACCACCGTACAATAGTTGGTGGTGTAATGGTCAGCGTAGTTGTTTTGCAAGCTATTGATCGGGGTTATTTTAAGTTTACAATTTAAGAAAAAAATTGCTACTTTCAAATAACTTTATTGTTCCATGATTTTTCACGGGTCTGCGATAAAAGTTTTTAATATTTGATTTGAATTTTATAAATACTGAAACGCACAGTTACGCACTCCGGTATCGCATTACAACCGAATTTATGTAGCTCGTAATAATAATGATGCATCGGTTAGTTACGATTTTTTAAAGAGAAACCACTTTAATTCGAAATGATCGGAAATGATGAAGGAAAAATTGCAAAAGAGTAATAGCTGAATTTTTTACCTGCTTGCACTGACAATGAGCGATAGAGAATTTAGTCGCGAAGAATGCGAGCATATTACCGAGAGAAACGATGGCGATTAATTTAAATGCTAGCGAAAAAAAGGGCTATACATCGGGGCTACGCGTACGCTAAGAATGTCTCGAATTATTCCCGAGCGCTATCTAATTTAGGTGAACGTTTAAAAAATTTCTAAATAGTGACGTAAAAAATTTGGAGTATCACACGGCGCTGATGGAGGGCGGCAAGATGCTAGGCGCAGGGCTGAAGTCTTCTAATGGAGTCGACGACTCGAGGATGGAATTTTGATTTGAAATTTTCCTTTCGCCGAGGTTTTTCGGCAGCCGAAAGGGGATCCAATTCAATATGTGTGGAGCAATATTTGTCGAGTACTAGCGAAGTCGGGTTTATTTAAAATAGCAGACAGATATTTGCCTTATCCGGAGGAAGCCACATAATTTGGAACGGGATATGGCTGACTCGTATTTGAGATTCGTTTGCTCGGCATGATTCGTGTTTTCCAATATCACTCTAAATCAAGACCAATTTTGGGAACAACCGTTATTATCGGGAATTCAGCTCATTACTTAGTGTCAAATGGCACGGGGAGTTATAAATATACTCAGTTACTGAACAATAATCATAAACACACATATATTAGCTAATATATCTCACGGTATGTTCATTTAGGTGGATATTATAATTATTACATCATGTGTGTTGGGAATCAGAATCACAGATAATTGAAACACACACACACACACACACACACACACATATATATATATATACATGTTATTATATTATATATACATATATATGTGTGTGTGTGCAACTCAATGTTACTCGCGATCGGTCAGTGACTGAGTTGGCATCGCGTCTGGGTCTCACTCAGGGGTTGTGGGTTCAATTCCTCGGCTGGATAATTTCTCCACCATGATACAAGCAGCATCTTCCGCGAATTGTGATGGTAATTAGAGATTTTAAAATATTTTCAGAAATAGAGAAAATGTCTTTCTTTAAAAAAAAAATATATATATATATATATATTTTTTTTAATTTTTTTTTTGGCATCGCGTCTGGGTCTCACTCAGGGGTTGTGGGTTCAATTCCTCGGCTGGCTAATTTCTCCATCATGATACAAGCAGCATCTTCCGTGAATTGTGATGGTAATTAGAGATTTTAAAATATTTTCAGAAATAGAGAAAATGTCTTTCTTTTAAAAAAAAAATAAAATATATATATATATATATATATATATATATATCTGTAGCGATACGGAAGATACGTAGGTTAAGGCCCATCACAGCTAGTAAAATCAGATTTAAAATATTACAAGCACGAGATGGAGCTAGAAGACGACGTAGAACCTTTGGGATTGCATGTAAGATGAGATCCCCTAGGAAAGGAAGCAGGAACAAAGTAGAATGTGAGTGAAGACATGGTGTCCCGCGGCTTAGTTTAATAAAATGATTTCCTTCTCTTACACGCTGCAATGTAGATATACCTGTACGGTGCGCCCTAAAAATCACGGAACATTATATTATCATCGTGAATACATTGATTTTACATTCAATTTCACCCTTGTGAAAGGGGACCGAGACGCCCTGAGGATTTATGCAGCCACCCGATACGCGGATGCGGGTTTTTTTTCGGTTTAATTTACGCATGATGAAAGTTTTTCTTAATATTTTATATAACGGAAATAGAAAGGTATGTATTTATGTCTGTGCGAATGGAAGTTTCCAAAGTTTAATTGAATAATTCATGTTTGTTATTTGCTGTGAAAAATAGTGTCCTCAGAGCAGGGGAATTTTAATGAAATATTTCACAAATCAAGCAATTCATTCGAATAGTTTGTGGAGTTGAACTTTGATATTATATAGTGATAAACGGCAAAAGGTTATAAAATACTAGTCATTTTTTTATATATATTTACTGCTTACATATATAACATTAAACATGTAATCATTGAATATTTTGTGAGTTTCATGGGTTGAAAACAAACTTGAATTTCGTAAAAAAAATACGCATGATACGTTTGGAAAGTTCACGTGGTTTGGTTTTATAACCCGTGGCTTTTAAAGCGATTTTTCCTTAAATCGTCAAAAAAAAACCAGTGAACATTTTTCCATCAAAACTTAAATTGATTTTACTGTTGAATTCAAAGTTTTTCGGGGCGAGGGTTTTATTTATAATTAATCGATTATCCGTTCAGTTAAATTCATATCATACATCTGCTTTGGACTTGGTTGACTGCTGTTGAATTTCTAGCTACGCGCGTCGGCTGAACAAAGTTTTCATGCCTATGTTACTAACCATAGATAAGTAAAAAAAGCAGAGAAAAACATACGTAGCCATATAGGGTGACCCAGTAACCATTTAACCATTGGATGTGCGCTTCCTATCAATTTTATCTTCCCGTTAAACGTAGACACAACCCCCTTTCCTTGAATAAATTGCTGCATTGATATTCAGCAGGCGGATGATTTTTGATGGAAAAGAATAATACCTATTTCTTAGCAAAATATGTTTCTTAAAAAATATTGAACAGTTGGTTTTTATTTCATCAAAACATGTTTTTTTTAATTTACCTGGACTGAAATGAGGAGGAAAACGTCACCCACAGGGGGCTCGTTAAGGTTCAAATTCTTGAGTATTTTACATTTATACATGAGTGTTCATTATAACAGGAATCAACAATCCATACAGGCTGTAAAACCGTGAAAAAGGATTGAACTTTTATTGCAAAAAATGAATACAAAATGTTTTGTTACAATAAGTTATTAAATTTTACGGTCGTTATTCATTTTTTGAATGTATGTACAATTGTACAGCTTTGCAGCAACTATTAAATGTACACCTCGCGCTATACCTAGCTATCATTACATCACTTTATCACTACATAACTAATCCCATTGCATCGCACGCCATTCTACAGCGACGTAAAATTAATTATATCCACTCCCCCCAGACGTTCAGAGGAGCAGTATTCTTATTCTACGGTTCGAACTTTAAGTGTTCAGTCAATCTCGAGCAAGTAAACACAAACGATGCACCTACCGGCAAACTTTAAGCACACCTCACACGTTACAATTTGCCCGCAAGCCCCGGCTTACCGCGCTAACTTCGGCGCTCTGAATATGGTTCGCCGCCCACACACGAGTAGGGCGGTAGCTAGTAGCTAGGGCGGCTGCAGGTAGTCTGGTATTGGTAGCATGGCGGATTTTGTTCTCTATATCGTTGTACAGCGGTTGACAAACCGGTGGTTGTGATAACCGAATTCGCTTTAAATACTGTGATGTAGCTCAATATTATTTTTTTAATTCGCTCATATTACGGCCAATGAATTTTAGTAAAAAAATACAATTATGCTATTTACAAGCTACACGAGGAAGCTTAGCACTTAAATACTCTTCTGTAAAAACAGTATTTATAAATAAAAAAGTTTTATTGTACAAGTGTATAATTTGTTCACGTGTCAACGACGTACATTCATACGTACATAATCATAATCAGTGTTTCCCGCAGTTTCGCGCCCCTGAATGTAGAATTTAGTCTTTAGAGAACACAGGTGTGCTGGCTGGGAGCATCATGTTGCACATATGCACCGTATGCAGTGCGCAGGGTGCATCGCCCCACACCAGTGAGACCGCCATTCTGTAGTTATGACAGTTATTATTATTGAGATTTGCAGTTTGGGTCAAGCGTTACATGATTACCATATTCATTTTTAAATTGGAATAACCTTTAGACATTTAGAGTGATTTTGAAAAACAAATAAATGGTATTTAGAATTCCACAAAGTGGCCCTATGCCTTTTATGAATCTCATAGAAGGATCATTGACGAAATATGTGAAGGTTCCTCCCCCTCTTTAGACATTTTATTCATTAATCCTTCTTCGATCGCATTTTTGAAAGGTTACAATTGTTGATACTTCAAAATACACGTTTACAAAAAAAAATAAGAGTTAAGAAGTTACTCGGCTTCGCCCAAGTTTCAACAACATTTTATCAAAATCTTCCTTCTAAATAAATGATTGAGAATATGAATATAATAGAATCCCTGCTACCGTTATCTTTTTATTTTCTGTTTCTTTATGTTTTCGGTTTTGTGAATCGGTTTGAGAGTTGTTAATATTATCTTCAATTATTAAAAATAAATGATATTAATTAATATAATACGAGTTGTACGAATTAAAGACAAAACAATTAATAATTAATTAATATGATTAGTATTTAAAAAATGAAGAAGTGACAAATCACACACATCAAATTACAGACGATTTTATAAGCTTGCGAAATAAACAAACGTTGCATTGTAGAAGAGCTTTAGTAAAGTTAAAAAGATTTAATTTTCTTCCGGCCATTTTTATGGTTGAAATATAACACACACACATATTTCAGGAAGATTTATGCCGTGGCTCATTAGCATTGTGAATATAATACCCCCTTTAGTTGGTAAAAAACATCTTCCGGCTAAAGCGGGCTTTAGCAGGAAACATAATGCAATAAGGCTCATGTATATAATTGCGAGAAATAAACGGGAGAGTAATAATTTAAAATTGTGAACAATGTACTTTCTGATTAGGTCATTATTTTTGATGTGTAATTATTATTTATTATTTTATTTAGAGACCATTGTTCAATTATAGGGAATACATAACACGAAATGAAATAAATGAGAGTTACGTAAAAATAACAACATATATATAATTAAAACATGAATTATTTACAAAAATAGGACAACAATATACATTTGAGAAAACATTTTAGTTAAAGCCTGAACAAAGTTTGGGTAGAGTTCATTATTACAGACATTTTAAATAATAATCTTCGAGTTCTAATTTTGTAAACCCTGACAAAAATTATTTAGACTGTTACCAAAAATTTCAAGGCCCCGACTTAAATTAACAAGTCTTGACATTCTGGACGGTGGAGAAGGGTACAAATAATTAGCAGTGTTGATTAAGGAAAAGTAATTCATAGTTTCTGAGTGTTTCTATATATATATAGAAACAATCCGGTCGATCTTCGAACTGAAAAATAAAACATCATTAGGCACATACATATTTTGGTTTTAATGTTTACTTTGTAGAACACTTTTTATGTATTTTTTCTTGTAATTAAATATAAGAAGTTATTATTTTTATTAAAAAATACATACATTCTGCTAAGTATAGTAGTTTTTATCCGTAACAGCTGTTTACCTTTTGAATGTGTAAGACTGTGGGTAGGTCTCCGAAAAAGTTTATTGCATATTTATTAATGCGTAACAAGAAAATCACCTAGAAGAACTTTAATAACTACTATAGGTATCTATTTGCTAACTAACCAGCTAACCATCATAACGTTTCCCTGTACGGGTAGACAGAGGGGACGGATCACCAAACAACTTGGTCTTGGCACACACTCCTAGCTTCATTCACATTCATGCAACGTCTCATATACACGCTTCTGTTATTTTGTGACTCTTGACATCGCACGACTCAAGTATTTGGTTCACTTGATCGTGTCACGTCTTCCTCGGGGGTCCCCGACTTCTTCCACCATTCACATTCGAGACATATATTCTCCTTACACTCCTTTCTTTGTTCTTCCGCTCTTTGTGCCCAAACCATCTAATCGACCCTTGTTTTTCTTACTCATTACCCTTACATCATCCTTGCATTCCTTGTAAATTTCCGCATTTTTCACACGATCATACATGGTTTTTTACGCATACGCCACAGGGATCCCATTTCTAAAGCATTCAATTTATTTTCATTCTTCCTCTTCCAATTCCATGCCTTCCTGCTATACATTACATTTGGTATCAGCACTCCATTGTGGACTGCAAGATTCGCTTCTTTTGAAAAAACAATGAAATATGTATCTTAAAAAACACATCTTATAAAAGAAAGACGAACATTCGTTGGTCGCGAATTGCTTAATAATATATGAAAAACTTCCACTTTCTCATGATAAGAGGAAAATATTACTTGTGCAATGATGGAGAACTTAGCAAGAAGTGGAATTAAACCAACTCACCCGGGTGTGAACCCGAACCATTTGTCCAATCAGCTAACCCATTAATTTCAATTTCTCGTCGTGGTTGATTAGACCGATAAAGAAAATTTAAAATTTTATGATCTCATTTTATTTTCATCACTGACTAAGGTAGTATGAGGAAAAAAAACTTCAAGGCAAAAATCATACTCGCAAAATATTTTAATGAATTTTAGAAATTATTTGAAATTGCTTTTTAAAGTTAAACCGGATACTCCCTACAAAATTAATGTGGGAAAGTTGAGATGTCTCCGTATTACAATCTACCTGAAAAAATCTCATCCTGAAGCTCAGGAGGAAGGAAGAAAAAATTAATCACCCAGGACATCTACCGAGTCACATGCTCCGCTAATGTGTCGCTGCCAAAGTGTATTCCCGAGATGAACCGGGATAAAACCTAAACACCCCAGGAAGGGGGCAAGTTTAAGGTCTCGCCCAATTTCACCCCCGAGACTCACCCCAGAACGCATTTTTGACATGAACGTGTGGCCTCAAACAGCTATTACTTATCAACGCCCATCCTCCCCCTACCAGGGTGGCAGAACCTCCGAAGGATCGGAGAAGCCTACAGCAAGTGGAAATAACGCACAGTACATGGAGCGGGAGGGGAGTAATATCACACAATTTGTTTTCAGTTGAGCTGCGCAAATGAATGAAATGAGAGTGAGTTCTGACACATCAAGCTGGGGATGTTATTGAACATATCATTTTTATCACGGTACTTAAACGTGCCAGGTTTCCATACAATTTTGAAAATGTTGACACTGACAAAACATTTTGCATAATAATTTAATGAATTTAATAGCTGGAAACAATATGTATATCTAAATGAAAAGTTTACACGTCATTAAAAATAGGTTCAACTTGATTTATCATAGCAAATGTGTAACTCAGCTATTGAATGGTTAAATCAGTGAAGTAACGAACCTAAACCCATTTGGAAAATATTTATGATGGTTTTCCTCTTAAAGGGGAGGTTAAACCAATGCACCTTCTCTATTTCAACAATCACTCTTTCACGGGAGGGTTAACTAAGCAGTTAACTAAACCTAAAAGTTAGCCCCTCGTAAACCCTGCGGTAGATGGGTCATTGCAGTAATAGAAGGGTCAGAATGCGAGTGGAGAAGGAGTTTAAATCTGGTGTTCAAAATATGTCGTTGACAATAATGAAGTTTGGAGCTTCCGGACTACTAAGTGGCTCCATTCGCCTTGTGTTTGTATCACAATCCTTATCATCCAAATAAAAAAAAACACCTTTTATAATTTGCCCCAGATTAATTGAGTATCGCAAACAAGCTTTCTGCGTCTATGTTAAATCAAAACAAGTCAGGATCTTACGAATAAAAGTTTTATAAAAACTCCAAGAAAATATCACCTCTCTATCTTAAGAATTCGCTGGATCGAAATGATATAATGTTAAGAATAATATTCAATTATATTCGTTAATTTTGTAGATAGTCAGAAGAAATAAAAACTATTTAAAAACAAAAACCAGTCTGGGTAAATCACATGCTTATTTTTTTAAAGTTGGTTTACAAAAGAATTGATGCATTATGGCGTTTGAGATTTGAGTTGGTAGAATTATTGCAGAAAGGCGCTCAGTAAAAAAAGCATCCCTATTAAAAGGTGTTATCTCGTAGTAGACAAGAAATAAAATTGGTATCATGCTTATGACAGTGCATATGTAATACATGTTTGAGTTCAACATGCGTGTAGTAATCAAAATTTCGTAGCCGAGGTATAACTACATAAAGTAATTTTAGTAAAGGATTCAGGATATACGAGCATGAGTAACAGATGATGCATATGAATGATAAAAATGAATAACTCTGAAGGATATTTTATTCCAGACATTTTTTCAATTCCGTAAGTAGTCCATTGTGGTCCCGCTCACCTACAAATGTACATACACCTGAGTGAAAATCCAGCCATACGTCAAAGTAAATAGACTCATATTTCGGTTGATGCACGAGTCTCGCAAAATAAGAATGCTCATTTTGTTGACACATTATAACACGTAAAATGTGTCGGAGTTCTGAGGATGACAAGCTGTAACATATCAAGGATACTATTACAGGGATGAATACATGAATTTTTGATTCGATAATATTTGCCAACAATCTTGAAAATTTAAAAAAAATTCTGAGGTACGTGGCAGAATGTTACTATCGGGATCTTTAAAAGCTACACGAAAATGTGGTATTTTAGAGTCGCGACCGGAAAATGCCTTAAAAAGTCGTGTAGTATCAAATACATTAGGCGAAATGCGTTGATATTTTAATGCCTTATAAAAAATTCAGAACAAAAAATATACTCAATTTATTTTTTATCACTTATTGAAGTTTGTAAATCTCATTGTAATATTTTAATCATTGAAGAAGATAATATTAACACATCCCAAATGAACCACGAAACCGAAAAAACAACAGAAATTAAAAAGATTTCAGTCGCATCTGGGACTCGAACCCAGGACCTCTACCTATCCGGGGTAACTGCTTAACCAACTTAGCTAATGAGACCAGTTCAATTTACGCCATTTACACCGATATCATACTTCATGTTCAAGATTTGTTGATATTATCCTCCATTTTTATAAATCCCATATTATTGGCTGCTATCCTTATGATGATTGCAAAGTTTCATCCCGGACTCAATTGCAATCTGAAAAGAGTCTCGGATATACCTACCTACCCGATATTTATTTATATGAGACATCTATTGACTTATTTTACAAGTCTGGAAAGAAATATTCAATTTATTTTTTATAACTTATTGAAGTTTGTAAACCTCATTGTAATATTTTAATCATTGAAGAAGATAATATTACGAAACTTTGCAATCATCATAAGGATAGCAGCCAATAATATGGGATTTATTAAAATGGAGGATAA